>JARGCV010000705.1:0-35000 GCA_034064705.1 Bothrops alternatus
TGATTAATTGTTCTAACTGTCAGGAAGTTTCTCCTTAGTTCTAGGTTGTTACTCTCTTTGGTTAGTTTCCATCCATTGCTTCTTGTCCTGCCTTCAGGTGCTTTGGAGAATAGCTTGACCCCCCCTTCTTTGTGGCAGCCCCTGAGGTATTGGAGCACTGCTATCATGTCCCCCTTCGTCCTTCTCTTCATTAAACTAGACATACCCAATTCCAGCAGCCATTCCTTATATGATTTAGCCTCCAGACTTCTAATCATCTTTGCTGCTCTTCTCTGTACTCTTTCTAGAGTCACAACATCTTTTTTACATCGTGGTGACCAAAACTGGATGCAGTATTCCAAGTATGGCCTTACCATTGTAAAGTGGCATTAATACTTCACGTGATCTTGATTCTATCCCTCTGTTAATGCAGCCTAACACATTTCTCCTTAGTTCTAGGTTGCTTCTCTCCTTGATTAGTTTCCATCCATTGCTTCTTGTCCTGCCTTCAGGTGCTTTGGAGGTTGACCCACCCCCCCTCTACTTTGTGGCAACCCTGAGATATTGTAACACTGCAATCATGTCCCTGCTCGTCCTTCTCTTTATTAAACTAGACATACGCAATTCTAGCAACCGTTCCTTATATGTTTTAGCCTCCAGTCCCTTGATAATCTTTGTTGCTCTCTCTCTCTCTCTCTCTCTCTCTCTCTCCTCTCTCTCTCTCTCTCTCTCTCTCTCTCTCTCTCTCTCTCTCTCTCTCTCCTCTCTCTCTCTCTCTCCTCTCTCTCTCTCTCTCTCCATGTTTATATATTAGAGCATACAAAACTGTACAAACCTGTTCAATTTCTGAACTGATGTGGCCTCCCAAATCATCATACGGACCTTTTAATCACTTTGAAGACTCAGTGGGTTCTGATACATGTTTTCACCCTTTTTTACATTTCTTTAACTGGATTCATCATTTCTTTAACTGATCACCAATTCAAACCCAATTATTTTTCTTCTTCAAATCAAATCTCTTGGCTGATTTTCATCCCTGATTGTGTATCCGTACATGCGTAGGAGTCTGTGCATCCCTTTTTAAAAAATTCTTGCATTATTGTCCTCCTATCGTTTGGTTTACTTTGGATTTGTGATGTCAAATCTTATTATGTCAGTCCTTCAAGGTAGATCAGATTAGGAAACTAATGGGAAGCAGGTTAGTGCTACTTTTTTTGTAAAGTTATAATAACAAAAGTTTGCTTACCTTTCTCTCACTTTATTTTTATGTGAACTAAGTAGAGATTTGAGAACAGACCCCATTCCCTACTAGCGTTGATGATGTTATGGCAGGATAATAATTTAATAGTTAAACAGCTTATGTAAAGAAGTAATGTAATGTGGATGATGCAATACTAGGAATGACTCAGCAGGGGTGTGTATCCCTTTAAGAATCTGAGTATAAAAGGGAAGTTTTTCTGCTGGAGTCTTTCTCTCTCATCCGTTTGACTGCTGTAATTGCTGTGTATTAGAGTTTGCTGTTTCACCACGTGTATGTATTTTATTTCTGGTGTATATTTGTAGATATAGTGTAAATTGTTCCTGGTGTATAACTGTATTATTGTCAGTGCTGCTAACATCGGATGTTTTGCTTTGACAACGGAGTTGCAACCATTTTCTTCTTATGTTTTACTCTTGGAGTTAGAGCTAGAGTTAGATGATGCTTGGGGGAGGAATGTGCATGAGAGTTTAGCTAGACACAATAATACTGAACCTAGTGTGTGATCCAAGGTTATTGAAATAACAGATGATAAGAATTGGTGGGCTGGAGAACTGGAGGGAAGGCCTGGATTTCAAACTAATTGGAGAATGTGATTTATGACTGTTAATTGGAGGGGGGAATTATGCTTTGATACTATGTGCTCAGGGGAGGGGAATTCAGTTTTTGGCTTCGATTATGCAGTGCCGATATTGTGCTTCTCAAATAACGATTCTTTAAGGTAAACAATGTCTCGAAGTTCTTTTTGAAGCGTTTCATCTGTCGGAACCATGACAATTATATTGTAGATAAAACATACTTATATGTTTTAACTGTTCTTCAGAAGCTTGATCCATCTTCTGAGTAGCCCTACTCTGAACGTTACTTCAGTTTGTCGATGTATTTTTGAACTGTGGTGCCTGGAACATGACACAGTGTTCCTCATGGGTATCTGACCAAATATAGAAGACTGCCATGTTGGTCTTAAAGAAAATATATAGCAATCATAGGGAAATCATAATCTTAACCCAGGAAAACCAATTTAATTTAATTTAATTTAATTTAATTTAATTTAATTTAATTTAATTTAATTTAATTTAATTTAATTTAATTTAATTTAATTTAATTTAATTTAATTTAATTTAATTTAATTTAATTTAATTTAATTTAATTTAATTTAATTTAATTTAATTTAATTTAATTTAATTTAATTTAATTTAATTTAATTTAATTTAATTTAATTTAATTTAATTAATTTAATTTAATTTAATTTAATTTAAAATTTAATTTAATTTAATTTAATTTAATTTAATTTAATTTAATTTAATTTAATTTAATTTAATTTAATTTAGTTTAATTTAATTTAATTTAATTTAATTTAATTTAATTTAATTTAATTTAATTTAATTTAATTTAATTTAATTAATTTTACACTTCCAAGAAGGCTCCAGACACATTTGCACCACTCAGGTGACCTTGAGGACACAGATAAACCTCTGGGTGGCCTCAATGACTCTCTAAAATAATGCAAATGACCAGCTGTCTGCAAGGAGTATAAATCCTTCCATTCCCCCACCATCCACTCAGAGCTGAAGAAGCTTCTTGGATGAGAAGCGAAACGTCTTCAGAGAAAAGCAAGAAAGTCCAGTCGCCTGGATGACTGAAAATTTCCATAGACATTTTAAAAATTAAAACTGTAAATTTGAACTACATACAAAAGCAAGCTATCTGTCCAATTAACAATGCAGCCAGGATTGGTGAGTGTAGCGCTTCAACCTCGGAAGCACCATTGTCTCCAGATCAGTAGAAAACCTCTTTCCATTCTGTCTTCTAACACCTTTATATTTAGCTCATATTTTCCACCTGCCACAGAAATATAAATATATCCTTTTCCTGCTGTTTAAGCGGTGCCTTGGTTGTCAAAGCAAGTATTGTCTGAAACAAAAGCATCATCCTAAGCAACACATTTATTTTTAATCACAGACATTCTCACCAGCCATGATAGTTGTAATTTTTTTCCCTGTCTTCACGTATCTTTTTCAAACTTCATTCCATCTTAACGTAGTTATTTTGAAATAACATACAATTCATGCTTGTCATACCCAGGTATTTTGTCTTCTTCTCAATTTAAAAACACAATTTATTCATATCTTCTTGAGATGAATGGGCAAATTTCTGAAAAGCCTAAAACATGTCCACATTTATATATCTATAACTATATCATCTGTATCTCTATCATTCTCTCTCTCTCTCTCTCTCTCTCTCTCTCTCTCTCTCTCTCTCTCTCTCTCTCTCTCTCTCTCTCTCATATATATATATATATATATATATATATATATATATATATATATATATATATATATATATATATATATATATATATATATATATATATATATATATATATATATATATATATACATATATATATATATACATATACATATATATACATATATACATATACATATACATATACATATACATATACATATACATATACATATACATATACATATACATATACATATACATATACATATACATACATACATACATACATACATACATACATACATACATACATACATACATACATACATATATATATATATATATATATATATATATATATATATATATATGTCAAGTGTTTATTTTTTAGATTGCACCCTGTAAACCCAAATATGGGAGGAAGGAATCATTCTTTCCTTTTGCTTGTTTCAGCTCAACCCAGAGCCATCTTGCAAGCACAAATATATATATGTTGTTTAAAATTGTTGACAAAGAAATAAGGGATTTCTGATATAGCCATTTCGAGTTTCTTAACTCTCTTCAGTCAGAACTCACCCTTCCGGGATTCGAACCTGGGCAGTCTGCATGCTAAGCAGATGCTTTAACCTATTGAGCCACAAGTTCTCTCCCGCTTTGTCAGTAGTCAGGGAGTAAGGATATATATATATATATATTGTTGGAATATTCATGAGCAGGAAGAGTCACGTGGTAACTCAGTCAGCCAATGTGAAGAAAGTGCTACTGAGTCTGTGAAAAAAGGTATTGAGTTAGGAGCTGGATTTCCAGTCTCAGGTTTGTCTCTGTTATCTCTCTGTAAGAAGTCTTCATTGAGCTACGTTGCTGTAAAGAAGAATGTATGGTATTGTAAATCTTTTGATATAAATATAAAGAAGTTATTTTGAATCAGCTACATGCAGTCAACTGTGACAGCTTCTGATTTATTTTTTCACCAACAGAGAAATTAAAATTCTCTAACATATATGGTTGATGCAGCTGGTATTTTGACTGCTATACTGCAGTTCTACTGATAATCACTTTTGCCTTGCAGCCTCTCTCTCTCTCTCTGTCTGTCTGTCTGTCTCTCTCTCTCTCTCTCTCTCTCTCTCTCTCTCTCTCACTCTCTCTCTCTCTCCCTCTCTCTCCCTCTCTCTCTCTCTCTGTCTCTCTCTCTGTCTGTCTGTCTCTGTCTCTGTCTCTGTCTCTGTCTCTCTCTCTCTCTCTATATATATATATGATATATAGAGAGAGAGAGAGAGACAGAGACAGAGACAGAGAGACAGAGAGACAGAGAGACAGAGACAGAGACAGACAGAGAGAGAAAGACGAGAGAGAGAGAGAGAGAGAGATCCTCCCTCCCCCTCTTCCTCCTCCTCCTCCTCCTCTCCACAAACCCCCCTCCCTTCTAGCACTGATGATGTTACTTAATTGGGTCATGAAATGTCTTCAAGAAAACAACCAAGCTCAGAGAGCACCAAGGACCCCACAGTCCTCCTCCTCCTCCTCCTCCTCCTCCTCCTCCTCCTCTTCCCATCCACCAGCCCACTCCTTTCTAAACACTGAAACATCTGCAAGAAAACCACCAAGCTCAGAGAGCACCCAGAATGCCACAGTTCAACCCTGAGCTTCAAATATTCTCTTTTATTTGGTACCTCAAAACAATGCCTCACATCCCAAGGTGGCACTTTCAGGCTGCTGACATCAGTGTCCTCTAGATGCGTCGTAATCTATTATGATACATCTGAGAGCAAACCTGAAAGATCTGCATTTCGATCTTGCTCTGAAGGAGCAGAGGGAAGTCCTGTCGGGAGATTAAAAAGTACCTTGAGGGCGAGTATATTTGTTACGCCTTCCTCTCTTGTGAGGAGAACCTCTCCCTAATAGATTCATCAGTGAGCGTTAGGGCTTGCGTTCTTGCTTGTTGTGTGCAAAGAGCAATATTTCAAACTACCGTAAACTCAATCAGGGCAATAAATGTATTAAAAGTTATGGCTATAATTATTTAAAGCGTTGTGTTTCCAATTGCGGTTTTTCTTTGCAAAAGGACACGAGTTTGTTTTGAACACTCTGAATTACATGAGCAGCAGCGAACGGGCTGGTTTATTTATTTGCATCTTATTTCCTTTTAAAGAAGAAGCGTGACAAACTAGATTGATTTTTTTTAAATAATTGATGACATTGGTCCAAAGGAAAAGTATTTAATATTTCTAAAAAGCAATGTTCTTTTAAACCCAGAGGCTTGGACACCTTGTGACTCAAATTGCCTCCATCAAGTATTCAGCAACCTTATAACGTCCAAAATTGAGCAAAAAAGCCACTTTGATCTAGTTATTCAGACACCAGACTAGAAATGGGAGACAAAGAGTTTTAGTCCTACCTTAGGCATGAAAGCTGGCTGAGAAACTTTGGGTCAATGACTAGGAGACAGTGAGTTCTAGTCCTACCTTAATCATGAAAGCCAGCTAGCTGACTATGGACAAATCACCAGGAGATGGCGAATTCTAGTCCCTACCTTAGGCACGAAAGCTAGGTGAGAAACTTGGGTCAATGACTAGGAGACAGTGAGTTCTAGTCCTACCTTAATCATGAAAGCCAGCTAGCTGACTATGGACAAATCACCAGGAGATGGCGAATTCTAGTCCTACCTTAGGCACGAAAGCTGGGTGAGAAACTTTGGGTCAATGACTAGGAGACAGTGAGTTCTAGTCCTACCTTAATCATGAAAGCCAGCTAGCTGACTATGGACAAATCACCAGGAGATGGCGAATTCTAGTCCTACCTTAGGCATGAAAGCTGGGTGAGAAACTTTGGATCAATGACTAGGAGACAGTGAGTTCTAGTCCTACCTTAATCATGAAAGCCAGCTAGCTGACTATGGACAAATCACCAGGAGATGGCGAATTCTAGTTCTACCTTAGGCACAAAAGCTGGGTGAGAAACTTTGGGTCAATGACCAGGAGACGGTGAGTTCTAGTCTTGCCTTAATCTTGAAGGCTGAGTGAATGATTCTGGGCCAATTACCAAGAGATGGTGAGTTCTAGTTCCACTTTAGGCACAAAAGCCATTGATAGTGTAGGTTTAGACTGGCAAGATTCTGTCTTTCTGGTATGAGCAAATAAAGAACCCAAACTTTGGCTGGATTCTCCATGTCAATCCTATGCCATTCATGCAGAGAAGAGCAACAAAGATGACCAGTAGACTGGAGGCTAAAGCATATAAAGGACTGTTGCTGGAATTGGGGATGTCCAGTTTAAGGAAGAGAAGAATGAGGGGGAACATGATAGCACTTTTCCAGTATCTCAGGGGCTGCCCCAAAGAAGAGGGAGTCAAGCTATTCTCCAAAGTGCCTGAAGGCAGGACGAGAAGCAATGGATGGAAACTAAGCAAGGAGAGAAGCAACCTGGAACTAAGGAGAAACTTCGGGACAGTGAGAACAATTAACCAGGGGAACAACCTGCCTCCAGAAGCGGTGAATGCTCCAACACTGGAAGTTTTTAAGAAGAGACTGGATAGCCATTTATCCGAAATGGTATAGGTTCTCCTGCTTGAGCAAGAGGCTGGACTAGAAGACCTCCAAGGTCCCTTCCCACTATATTCTATTCTATTCTATTCTACTCTACTCTACTCTACTCTACTCTACTCTACTCTACTCTACTCTACTCTACTCTACTCTACTCTACTCTACTCTACTCTACTCTACTCTACTCTACTCTACTCTACTCTACTCTACTCTATTCTATTCTATTCTATTCTATTCTATTCTATTCTATTCTATTCTATTCTATTCTATTCTATTCCAAAGCCTTCTCTTCCATCAGTACCCCCATTCTGTTCTGTTCTGTTCTGTTCCCTTCTTTATTACATAAAGTCTTCTTTGCCTCCCTGTGGATGCATTCCCCCATAAGACAGTCTTGAGAAGCTGGAAGTCCAGAACCTTGAGAGTAGATGACAATCTGTGTGTTCAGAAAGCTTAGGATGAGAGTGATACCAGGAAGGGAATAAACGTTCCTTCCATCCTAGGAGAAATTGTGCAGATAGACAACAGGAGAGATTTTTTATAACATCCAAGTTACTGTTTTATTACAGTTTTATAATATCCTAGTCACTGATACTGAGCTATCCTGAGATGCAGTGGCTCAAGCAGTGAAAGAGGCTGAGATGGTCAGCTGGAGAGATGAGACAGCCCGGATTTGTGGTTCCTGCTCCAAGCAATAGGAGCTCCCATTCCTTGCTCTGGTTCCTATCCACGTAACAGTTCGAAGCATGCAAATGCGAGTAGATAAATAGGTACCACTTTGGTGGAAAGGTAACAGCATTCTGTGTGCCTTTGGCATATAGCCATGCTGGCTAGATGACCACAGAAATGTCTTTAGACAACGCTGGCTCCATCAAACAAGAAACGGAGATGACCACCACGCTCTAGAATTGGATATGACTGATTGGGAAACCTTCAGCTTTTCAGTTATTGTCCATGCGCTCCTTCTGAGCCAATCTTTCCAATTTAATACTACTAATAATAATAAAGTTGGAAGGGAGCTTGTAGGTCATCTAGTCCAACCCCCTGCTCAGGAAGAAAACCCTATACCATTTCAGATAAATGGCTGTCCAGTCTCTTGTTAAAAACTTCCAATGTTGGAGCATTCACCACTTCTGGAGGCAGGTTGTTCCACTGGTTAATTGTTCTAACTGTCAGGAAGTTTCTCCTTAGTTCTAGGTTGCTTCTCTCCTTGGTTAGTTTCCATCCGTTGCTTCTTGTCCTGCCTTCAGGGACTTTGGAGAATAGCTTGACTCCCTTTTCTTTGGGGCAGCCCCTGAGATACTGGAACACTGCTATCATGTCCCCTCTTGTCCTTCTCTTCGTTAAACTAGACATGCCCAATTCCAGCAACCGTCCCTTCTATGTTTTAGCCTCCAGTCCCCTGATCCTCTTTGTTGCTCTTCTCTGCACTCTTTCTAGAGTCTCAACATCTTTTTTACATCGTGGTGACCAAAACTAGATGCCGTATTCCAAGTGTGGCCTTACCAAGGCCTTGTAAAGTCGTATTAGCACTTCATGTGATCTTGATTCTGTCCCTCCCTTTTATAGCTACAGGGATGAATCCGTGTTCGGTCCAGGCTGGAGGTCACCCTCTTCCTTTCCGCTCCTTGGAAATAAGAGGCCCATAAAATTCTAGAGCCATTCTTTTTGGCGAGTTGCCTCTCCACTTATAATTTTACTCTGTTGAAGCATTAAAATCACTTTTTATTCCTCCTCCCATTGGGTTCGGGGAGCACTTTCTCTGCTCTGAACAGATGTCCACTACTGCTTCTTAAACACAGACATACAGAGACGCACAAAGAGAGATGACATTGTCCATTCATTTACAGTTGGGTCAGCTAGACGTAGCTATGCAGAGAGAATATTCTGCACAGGGCATGCAACTGGAGTTCTCTGCACAGCCATTCCCAAAATGACAACCCCTGCATGCGCCATGTGATGTTTAACCTCTGGGCTTAACGGTCCCACTTCCCTAAAACTGACAGGTGTATGAAATATTCATGGCTTTCTCAAAAGAATTTCTTTGGCAGTTAAAAAAAAAGGAAACACCTCGCAATTTCCCTGATTTCTTTGCATCAAAGAAAGAAACCTTCATTGTTCAATCACGCATGAAGAAGAAGTTTGTTTCAGAAAAGAACTGAGAATTTTTCAATTTCTCTTATCGGAAAAGTATGTTCTGATGACACAGAACTACAAGTCTTTTTCTGATAGGTTCTTCTAAGTCTACGGGATAGCCCAAATGCATTGAATAACAGAATATCGATAACAGAGTTGGAAGGGACCTTGGAGGTCATCTAGTCCAACCCCCTGCTCAGGCAGGGAACCCTATACCATTTCGGACAAATGGCTGTCCAGTCTCTTCTTGAAAACTTCCAGTGTTGGAGCATTCACAACTTCTGCAGGCAGGTTGTTCCACTGGTTGATTGTTCTAATGGTCAAGAAATTTTTCCTTAGTTCTAACTTGCTTCTCCCCTTGATTAGTTTTTAACCCATTGCTTCTGGTCCAGCCTTTATGTGCTTTGTAGAATAGGTTAACCCCCTCTTCTTTGTGGCAGCCCCTGAGATATTGGAAGACTGTTATCATGTCTCCCCTAGTCCTTGTTTTCACTAGACTAGATCTACCCAATTTCTGCAACAATTCTTCATATGCTTTAGCCTCCGGGCCCCTGATCACCTTTGTTGCTCTTCTCTGCACTCTTTCTAGAGTCTCAACATCTTTTTTATATTGTGGTGACCAAAACTGGATTCAGTCTTCCAAGTAGGGTTTTACCAAGGCATTGTAAATTGGTATTAACACTTCACATGATCTTGATTCTATCCATCTATTAATGCAGCCTAGGACTACATTGGCTTTGTGTAGCATTGACTTACAATTTCCTAAATGATTCTTTCCTCATGCACCTTTCCATTAGCTAGGACACTTAGCTAATTTTCATAAGTAGCATATATGAAGGATCTGGGTATCTGTTGATCAGAAGCGAAATATGAGCTCAGTGTGATGTGGTTATTAAAACAACCAATTCTATCTTGAAGTTCATTAAAAAAAAGTATGGTTAGATCACAGGAAGAAATTTTCTATCACTATCTTGGCCTTGATGGTAGGAAATAGATGCTATGAGAAATCCTAGAACTTCACTTTATTGATCTAGGCCAGGGGTAGGCAACCTCAGCTCTTTTATGACTCATGGACTGACTCAGGAATTCTGGGAGTTGAAGTCCATGAGTTATAAAAGAGCCAAGGTTGCCTACCCCTGATCTAGGCTGTAGTAATAAAATATTGAAAGTTTTACATTGTTTTCCCTTCTGCTCTTACATTGATTTCGCTTCTGCTCTTCTAATACCTATTATTATTATTATTATTATTATTATTATTATATACTGACTCTGTAAACCACTTAACAGATGGCTAAAAAGCACTGTGAAGCGGTATATAAATCTATTTTTTATTAGTTGTTCGGGTGGCACAGTGGTTAGAATGCAGTATTGCAAGCTAATTGTACCTACAGTCTGGAGTTCAATCCTGACCGGCTCAAGATTGACTCAGCCTTCCATCCTTCCGAGGTTGATAAAATGAGGACCCAGATTGTTGGTGGGAGTATACTGATGTTATGGTTCCGGCTAATGAAACACTTCAAAGAACTTCCAGGCATTGATTTCCCTAAAAGTCTTTTATTGCTTCAAAATGTCGGCACAGGCATAACAAAGTTTATGCTAAGATCTAAGTTCTCTTCCTCTGAGCAGTTTAACTATCAGCATGTTCCCTTCCTAAATTAGCTGTCATATATCACATTATCCAATTAGTGTGAAGGTCAAAGGTTTCCTTCCTCTTTCTTTCCCCGGGTTTTGCCCCCACCCCTTCTGCTCTGTATTAACCCCAACAATACCAGACAGTTCTGCATATTGTCAAAGCAAGAATATACAGTATTTGCAGCGTTGACATGCTGAATCTGTATACCGCTTAGAGAGGGATGTAAAGCACTGTGAAGCAGTATATAAGTCTAAGTGCTATTGCTATTAAATCAAGGCCTTGACATCCCACTCCCACAGAAGCTTTAATTGCAGAGAGATGGGCCTGATGATCTGTCAAGAATGGGCAATTAATTTTCCCAATCAGACCACAGGAGGGCACCAGCTGACTCAATGAGGACACAGCGACTGCACAGAGTTGGACCTGATTCGGTTTTCCCCTATGGCACACTTATTTACTTTTGATTTGTAATTTCTCATTGACCTCATGCAGACCAGAAAGGGACTAGCCAAAAGAAGGGCAACCTGTGGCCTGGGGTCATTAAATGTCCAAGTCTGAAGCTCAAATACTTTCACCACTTAATGAGAAGAGAGGACTCATTGGAAAAGACGCTAAGGTTTGGAAAGATGGAAGGCAGAATAACAAAATAATAATAATAATAATAATAATAATAATAATAATAATAATAATAATAATGATGATGATGATGATGATGATGATGATGATGATGATGATGATAATGATAACGATGATGATGATGATAATAGTAACAATAGATAACAAAATACAAAGACCTACAAACAGAAATAGAAAGACTGTGGCAAAGGGAAGCAAGGGTAGGACCAATAGTCATAGGCGCCTTGGATGCCATCCCAAAACAACCGGAGTACCACTTGAACACGATCATCGGCATTGACACATTCGCCATCAGTCAATTGCAAAAGGCGGCCTTACTAGGAACTGCTTCCATCCTGCGACGAGATCTGTAATACCATCAAACATCCACACCTGCCTATCACAGGTCCTTGGTAAGGACTTGATAAGTAGACAAAAAATGCCAAATCCAGTCTGAACATCTGGCTGAATGTGCGATGATCAATAACAACAACAACAAACAACAATGAAGAAGAAGAAGAAGAAGAAGAAGAAGAAGAAGAAGAAGAAGAAGAAGAAGAAGAAGAAGAAGAAGAAGAAGAAGAAGAAGAAGAAGAAGAAGAAGAAGAAGAAGAAGAAGAAGAAGAAGAAGAAGAAGAAGAAGAAGAAGAAGTTGTTATAAGGGACCTTGGAGGTCATCTAGTCCAACCCCCTGCTCAGGCAGGAAACCCTATACCATTTCAGACAAATGGCTGTCCAGTCTCTACTTAAAAACCTCCAGTGTTGGAGCATTCACAGTTTCTTGAGGCAGCTTGTTCCACTGGTTAATTGTTCTCACTGTCTGGAAATTCCTCCTTAGTTCTAAGTTGCTTCTCTCTTTGGTTAGTTTCCATCTGTTGCTTCTTGTCCTGCCTTCAACTGCTTTGGAGTATAGCTTGACTCCCTCTTCTTTGGGGCAGCCCCTGAGATATTGGAAGGCTGCTATCCTGTCCCCCCTTGTCCTTCTCTTCATTAAACGAGACATACCCAATTCCTGCAAGCATTCTTCCTATGTTTTAGCCTCTATTCCCTTAATCAACTTTGTTGCTTTTCTCTGTACTCTTTCTAGAGTCTCATGGTTAGACATGAATATGAATTTGGGCAAACGTCGGAAGACAGTGAGGGATAGGGGGGGCCTGGTGTGCTATGGTCCATGTGGTTGCAAAGAGTCAGACATGACTGAATGACTGAACAACAACGTGTATGTGAACCTTCTCAGGTCTACAATTCCACAATTCTGTGCTTTAATGCAACTAAGAGGAGAATTTAGCATGTCTACCAGCTGTGGAATTTCTTATTTCGAGGACAATTTTTCTCCAGTGTTCAGACATGCCTTTAGTCACCAATTTTTTTGGGGGAAAAAGATGCTGCTTTCTGATGCAGTGCTGTAATAAATTTGTACCTTTTTCACCAGCCAACTTTAGTTTGAATTCCTGCCAGCTGTATGTTTGATCCATCCAGCTTACTCTGGGCTTCTTCTGCAGTCATGCCTCCTTCTCTGGCAATTGGAATATTTTGCAATTTTTTTTTCTTGGTGCAGATGCCTATAAAAAACCCCACATAATCCTGTCGAATATCTGCTATGCCAAATCTCCCGCTTTTGTTCAGAAAAGAATGAGGGAAGCAGGAAAAAAAAAAAGAACTAGCAATGAATAAAGGTGTCTCATTCAAAGCAAGCATGGAGTCTTATGTCCACAGAGAGGTCAATGATATGTTTCTGCTTTCTGGAGTCCATCTTGTCCAAAGGTTGCAAAATTTAATAATGTGACTGTTTTGGAGAGGGGAAATCTTCTAAGCATCTTGTGGTCCTTTGAAAACTAGAACATGGAACATAGAATAACAGAATTGGAAGGGACCTTGGAGGTCATCTAGTCCACGGGTAGGCAACCCAAAACACTCAAAGAGCCACTTGGACCTGTTTCCCACCAAAAACAAAACACCGGGAGCCGCAAAACCCTTTTGATATCTAAAATGAAGATAACACTGCATATATCCTTTTTTACCTTTATTATAGGTGTGTGTGTGTGTGTCTGTGTCTGTGTGTGTGTGTGTATGTATGTGTGTGTCTGTGTGTGTGTAGGTACATACACAGAGTTAAAAAAGGATATATGCAGTGTTATCTTCATTTTAGATGTTAAAAGGGTCTCTCTCTCTTTGTCTCTCTCTCTCCCTCCCTCTCTCTCTATCTGCCCTTGGTCTGCCAGTCCTCTTCCCCCACTCTCTTTCTCTCTCTCTCTCCCTCCCTCCCTCTCTCTTTCTCTCTCTCTCTTTCTCTCCCTCCCTCTCTCCCTCTCTCCCATCTGCTGCTCACCTGGCAAGCTGGCTTCAAGCTGTTCTCCAACAAGCTCAGGGGTAGGCAACATCGGCTCTTTTATGACTCATGAACTTCATCTCCCAGAATTCATGAGTCAGCATAGCTGGGCTAGCTAGCTCTCTCTCTCTCCTGCCCTTACTGCTTCCTGTGTCCTGCAGAGTTGCAGCAAAGGGAGAAGCTCCGCCCAGTAAGCTTTTCAGCTCCTCGGAGAACACTGTGAGTGCGCTCTTTTACACACAAACACACACACACACACACAAAGAGAGAGAGAGAGAGAGAGAGAGAGAGAGAAGCAGGGAAGCACAATTGCCTCTCTGTGTCTCTGTCTCTCTCTGCAAATGGCAGAGGAGGCTAGGAGCCACAGGGGAAGGCTCAAAGAGCTGCATGCAGCTCCGGAGCCACAGGTTGCCGACCTGTGCCCTAGACCTGTGATCTAGTCCAACTCCCTGAACAAGCAGGAGAGCCTATATCATTTCAGACAAGCGGCTATCTCTTCTTGAAAGCCTCCAGAGATGAAGCACCCACAACTTCTGGAGGCAAGCTGTTCCACTGGTTGATTGTTCTCACTGTTAGGAAATTTCTTCTTAGTTCCAGATTGCTTCCCTCTTTGATGAATTTCCACCCATTGGCTCTTATCTTGACTTCTGGTGCTTTGCAAAATAGTTTGCCTAATTTTATGCTTTATGTTTTCAAATTTAGCCCTTTTATGACTTGTGGACTTCAACTCCCAGAATTCCTCAGCCAGCATGACTGGCTGAGGAACTCTGGTAGCTGAAGTCCACAAATCATAAAAGGGCCAAGTTTGAAGACCCGTGATTTAAAGTTTTGTGAATCATATCAGTTTATTAAATAACCGAAGAAGCTTCTTGGATGAGTTGTGAAATATTTTCAAGTTAAAAATCAATAAAATCCAGTTGCCTTTTGAAAAAAGCACCTTTGGGATGACCAAGAGGTATGTGCAAACATCCAACATCAATGAAGTCCCAAGAGAAGACCCAGCATAAAATCCTTTCTATTGGATCTTTTCAGAGCAAGACATGTGGACATCCACACAGTTTTCAAAGGAGAGAAGCAAGGAGAGACACAATCTAGAGGTAAGGAGAAATTTGCTAACAGTGAGAACAATTAACCAGTGGAACAGCTAACCTTCAGAGGTTGTAGGTGTTCCATCACTGGAGGTTTTCAAGAAGTGACTGAACATTTGTCTGAAATGATATAGGGTCTCCTGCTTGAGCAAGGGGTTGGACTAGAATACCTCCAAGTTCTCTTCCATATCTATTATAAAGTAGCGGAGGAGGAGGAGGAAGAGGAGGAGGAGGAGGAGGATAGGGGATGAGGCAGAAAAGAAGAAGGAGGAGGAGGGGGAGGGGGAGGAGGAGGAAAGGGGAGGAGGCAGAGAAGAAGAAAAAGAAGGACGAGGAGGAGAAGGAGGAGGAGGAAAGGGGAGGAGGCAGAGAAGAAGAAAAAGAAGGACGAGGAGGAGAAGGAGGAGGAGGAGAAGTAGGAGGAGGAAAGGGGAGGAGAAAGAAAAAAGAAAAAGGAGAAGGAGAAGGAGAAGGAGAAGGAGAAGGAGAAGGAGAAGGAGAAGGAAAAGGAGAGAGAAGGAGAAGGAGAAGGAGAAGGAGAAGAAGAAGAAGAAGAAGAAGAAGAAGAAGAAGAAGAAGAAGAAGAAGAAGAAGAAGAAGAAGAAGAAGAAGAAGAAGAAGAAGAAGAAGAAGAAGAAGATGGAGGAGAAGGAGAAGGAGAAGGAAAAGGAAAAGAAGTAGGAGGAGGAGAAGGAGGAGGAGGAAAGGGGAGGAGGCAGAGAAGAAAAAGAAGGACGAGGAGGAGAAGGAGGAGGAGGAGAAGGAGGAGGAGGAAAGGGGAGGAGAAAGAAAAAAAAGAAAAAGGAGAAGGAGAAGGAGAAGGAGAAGGAGAAGGAGAAGGAGAAGGAGGAGAAGGAGAAGGAGAAGGAGAAGGAGAAGGAGAAGGAGAAGGAGAAGGAGAAGGAGAAGGAGAAGGAAAAGGAGAGAGAAGGAGAAGGAGAAGGAGAAGGAGAAGGAGAAGGAGAAGAAGAAGGAGAAGGAGAAGGAGAAGGAGAAGGAGAAGGAGAAGGAGAAGGAGAAGGAGAAGGAGAAGGAGAAGGAGAAGGAGAAGGAGAAGGAGAAGGAGAAGGAGAAGGAGAAGGAGAAGGAGAAGGAGAAGGAGAAGGAGAAGGAGAAGGAGAAGGAGAAGGAGAAGGAGAAGGAGAAGGAATGTCAGCCACCCAGTGTCACTTTGCATCTCTTTTTCGTGAACTAGTGTTAGGTTGAAGACAACGTTGTTTGTTCATTTCCTCGCCCTGCAGTTGATGGGCAAGTTTGCACCTGCAATTCTGGATGCATGCATAAACTATAACGTCGAAAGGCTGGAACCGTTTTCAAAAAGGGAAGAAAACCTTTGAGAAACAGCAAGGTGCGGTAGATGTTGGCAAGCATACAAAGAGATGCTGGCTGTTACGCTTGAAGCTTTGGAGATATCAAGAGACATGTTTGTTTTTGATAAGCTCAGGGGCGGCATTTAGGCTTCCTGACTGGAGCAATGTTATGGTAAAAAGCACACATTTGGAAGCTACGCTGCATGATTTCTTCTTGCTAAAAGTGACTTGTGAAGCACCGCTGAAAGATACATTTTTTTCTGAGTGACAAGTTATTTTGCTCCAATGTTGGAAAGCTCCCATCTCAGAAAATAAAGAGGAGTGTAATACGTTGACTCAGACAAACAGCCCTCTTCATCTGGAGAATTTAAATATGGGGTCAAAAAATGTTTGGACACAAAGGGATGACAAAGGGACAAAGGATGCTGCAGAAAACTATATAGGGTGGCCTTCAGTCGCCTATTATAAGTGTCATGGTTCCAACAGATGAAACTCTTCAAAAGAACTTCGAGGCATTGTTTACCTTAAAGAATCTTTTATTCGAGAAGCACAACATCGACACTGCATAATCAAAGCCAAAAACTGAATTCCCCTCCCCTGAGCACATAGTATCAAAGCACAATTCCCTCCTCCAATTAGCAGTCATAAATCACATTCCCCAATTAGCTTGAAGCAGGGGCTTCTTCTCCAGTTTTCCAGCCCACCAAATCCTTATCATCTCTGGTTACAATAACCTTGATTCTCACTCTAGGTCTAGTGTTGTTATGTCTAGCTGGACTCTCATTCACATCCCCCTCCTCAGCATCATCTAACTCTAAAAGCAAAAGGTAAAAGATGGCTGCATTTCCCTCTGTTGTCAATGCAAAAATATCCGATGTTAGCAGGGTTGACAATAAGATCACATTTCTAAAGTAATCAGAATTACAGAATTGGATGGGAGCTTGGAGATCTTCTAGTCCAACCCACTGATCAAATAATAGACCCTAGATCAGGGGTGTCAAACTGCTGACCCACGAGCCGGACTCGTCACCAGGAAACCACGCCCACCCCATTGCCAGCAATGGGGAAAAGGCTCCGATACGTCGCACAACATCACGTGACATTGCAGGTTTACAAACAATCTTTTGCAAAAAAATAATTACTCAAATTGATTCTCAGATGCTTTTGTGTTCCATGTTGGTGGCGGATCACTATAAAAATAGAGAATTCCACAATTTAACAATGGAGGCGGCTTTAAAAAAACATAACAAAACAAAACCAGCTGAAAATTTGAAAAAATAAGTTTGGTGAATATATTTCTGCTTGCAGAGGGGAATATTTTTAAGTGATGAAGAACTTAGAATTCCATAGGGAAGTTTCCCCACATCTCTAATTAAGCACCATTTGCAATCAGATTGCAAGTTGTTGATTAAGCCATGAGGATGTTGCTTCTATCATTATCTCAGATAAAGCATATATGGCATTACACCATTCTAAATTGCTGAAGCTTCTTTCTGTCTTAAAACTCAAGCAGAATATAAATTACTAACTCAACACTCAATGACACCTCATTAGAACAGAACAGAACAGAACAGAACAGAACAGAACAGAACAGAACAGAACAGAACAGAACAGAACAGAACAGAACAGAACAGAACAGAACAGAACAGAACAGAACAGAACAGAATAGAGTGGGAAGGGACCTTGGAGGTCTTCTAGTCCAGCCTCCTGCTCAAGCAGGAGAACCTATACCATTTCGGATAAATGGCTGTCCAGTCTCTTCTTAAAAACTTCCAGTGTTGGAGCATTCACAGGTTCTGGAGGCAGGTGGTTCCACTGGTTAATTGTTCTAACTGTCAGGAAGTTTCTCCTTAGTTCTAGGTTGCTTCTCTCCTTGCTTAGTTTCCATCCATTGCTTCTCGTCCTGCCTTCAGGCACTTTGGAGAATAGCTTGACTCCCTCTTCTTTGGGGCAGCCCCTGAGATACTGGAAAAGTACTATCATGTTCCCCCTCATCCTTCTCTTCCTTAAACTGGACATCCCCAATTCCAGCAACGATCCTTTATGTGCTTTAGCCTCCAGTCTACTGATCATCTTTGTTGCTCTTCTCTGCATGAATGGCATAGGATTGACATGGAAGAATCCAGCCAATGTTTGGTTCTTTATTTGCTCATACCAGAAAGACAGAATCTTGCCAGTCTAAACCTACACTATCAACTGGCTTTTGTGCCTAAAGTGGAACTAGAACTCACCATCTCTTGGTAATTGGCCCAGAATCATTCACTCAGCCTTCAAGATTAAGGCAAGACTAGAACTCACCGTCTCCTGGTCATTGACCCAAAGTTTCTCACCCAGGTTTCGTGCCTAAGGTAGGACTAGAATTCGCCATCTCCTGGTGATTTGTCCATAGTCAGCTAGCTGGCTTTCATGATTAAGGTAGGACTAGAACTCACTGTCTCCTAGTCATTGACCCAAAGAATATAAATTACTAACTCAACACTCAATGACACCTCCTTAGAATAGAATAGAATAGAATAGAATAGAATAGAATAGAATAGAATAGAATAGAATAGAATAGAATAGAATAGAATAGAATAGAAAATAGTATATAGGTTATAGGTTATATAGGATATTGGATATAGGATATAGGATATAGGATATAGGATATAGGATATAGGATATAGAATGAAATGGAATGGAAAGGGATGGGATGGGATGGGATGGGATGGAATGGAATGGAATGGAATGGAATGGAATGGAATAGAATAGAATAGAATAGAATAGAATAGAATAGAATAGAATAGAATAGAATGGAATGGAATGGAATGGAATGGAATGGAATGGAATGGAATGGAATGGAATGGAATGGAATGGAATAGAATAGAATAGAATAGAGCTGGAAGGGACCTTGGAGGTCTTCTAGCCCAGCCCCACATTTAAGCAGGAAACCCTATACCATTTCGGACAAATGGCTGTCCAGTCTCTTCCAGTGTTGGAGCATTCACCGCTTCTGGAGGCAGGTTGTTCCACTGGTTAATTGTTCTCACTGTCAGGAAGTTTCTCCTTAGTTCTAGGTTGCTTCTCTGCTTGCTGAGTTTCCATCCGTTGGATGGAATTCTATAGCATAATTCCAGCCTTTATATTCCTTGTTCCAATATTTGTATGTGAGGGGCTCCTACAATGGCAAGGGGGTCAAATTGTTTTCCAAAACTCCAAAAGACGAGAAACCACGGATGGAAACTCACCAATTAGAGAACCAACCTAAAACCAAGGAGAAACTTCCTGACAGTGAGGACAATTGACCCGTGGAACAACCTGCCTTCAGAAGTTGTGGGTGCTCCATCACTGGAGCCTTTCAAAAAAAAAAAAAGACTGGACAACCCTTTGTCTGAAATGGTATATAGGGTTTCCTGCCAGAGCAGGGGGTTGGACTAGATGACCTCCAAGGTCCCTTCCAACTCTTGTCATTCTATGATCTAGGTTTGTTCTTGATTTGCTACCCGCAATTAGCGCCCACACATGAGCCATCATTTTTATAGCTCACTTGCATCGGCCAACAGGGTTACTGTTTCCCATTTTCAAGCCTACTTGACACGTCTGGAGCAAAGGCGTTTTAATTCTATTCAGCGTTCAAATTCATTTAGCACACACAGGTGGGAACTGTATGCCAAGATTTCCTCCAGTGACTCACAGCAACTCGAAGATTTTCTCCCTCCATCGGTCTTATGCTATCCATCTTCCCAGCAGACTCAGGCACCCCCCCTCCCACCCCCAAAGTCAACCTGTCTAGGTTGATGGCTTTAACAGATGTTGCTCCATGCATTTTAGAATAACGCCCTCTAAATCTTCTTTGTGGGCCAACGTAACGTGAAAGTAGATTTATCCGCATGGCAATCATACCCATTACGGGCCTTAGCCAAGGGGAAAAAGGACACAGGTAGGCCTCTGCTTGCTCATGGCAGATGTTATCCCCTGGTCCAGCCCTTTGATCAAAGCAACAGCTGTATCTCTATCGGGGAAAAAAAACTTTTAAAGTTTGTGTCTGCAGTTAGCCAAGGAACGCCAGAAACATCTGTCTTGTGGACTTGGCTGCCAGAGGTTTTTTGTCTTTTATTTTATTTTCATTCCCTCGGCGGGTTTTTTTAATTGAAGTTGCCAAACAGTTGGACATTTGACACGAGACCGTCAGAATTCGCACTGCAGGCAATTCATTCATTCCGAATCCTTCCCTCTGGGATTTATCTCAATTAATTTCTTGCAGATTATCCAAAGACAAGCTGGAAAAGGTTTAGTTGGTTCGCATGAACGTAGAGACTGTCCATTGACTGATTTCTCTCTCTCTCTCTCTCTCTCTCTCTCTCTCTCTCTCTCTCTCTCTCTCTCTCTCTCTCTCTCTCTCTCTCTCTCTCTCTCTCTCTCTCTCTCCCCCCTCTCTCTCTCTCTCTCTCCCTCCCCCCCTCTCTCTTTCTCCCTCTCTCTCTTTCTCTTTCTCTCTCTCTTTCTCTTTCTCTCTCTCTCTTTCTCTCACTCTTTCTCTCTTTCTCCCTCTGTCTCTCCCTCTCTCCCTCTCTCTCTCTCTTTCTCCCTCTCTCTCTTTCTCTTTATCTCTCTCTCTATTTCTCTCTCTCTTTCTCTCTCTCTCTTTCTCCCCCTCTCTCTTTCTCCCTGTCTCTCTTTCTCTCTCTTCCTCTTTCTCTCTTTCTCTCACTCTTTCTCTCTTCCTCCCTCTGTCTCTCTCTGTCTCTCTCTTTCTCCCTCTCTCTCTCTCTCTCTTTCTCTCTGTCTCTTTCTCCCTCTCTCTCTTTCTCTCTCTTTCTTCTCTTTCTCTTTCTTTCTCTCTCTCTCTTTCTCTCTCTCTCTTTCTCATTCTTTCTTTCTCTCTCTCCCTCTCCCTCTCCTTCCCTCCCTCTCTCTCTTTATCCCCTCTCTTTCTCTTTCTCTCTCTCTCTTTCTCTCTCTCTTTCTCCCTCTCTCTCTGTTTCTCTTTCTCTCTCCTTCTCTCTCTTCCTCTCCCTCTCTCTCTGTTTCTCTTTGTGTGTATGAGAGAGAGAATATTCATTTAATTTTTTTTAATCTGTTCCTTTTCAATCAAAACCTTCCTAAGATGGCTAAGAATGAACCCGTCCAAAATAAAAAGGGACAGCAGAAACAACACTTTTTGTAAACCCAAATGTGCTTTTCTAAAAGACAGCTGGACATTCATGGTTTTATTTCTTTGAAAACATTTCACTTATCATCCAAGAAGCTTCTTCTGTGAAATGTATTGATGAATGGGGGGGAGGTGTTCATGCCTAAGGAGAACTCACTGTCTCCTGTTTCCAGCCTGATGCCGCCTTAACTACTAGACCAAGCTGCCTCTCTTTTATGCTAAATGGATGTCAAAATATTTTAGGTTTTGCTAGTGAAATTCTCAATCAAGATGTAAATATGTCTGTGAGACTTTGGGCCAATCACCCGGAGACTGGGAGTTCTAGTCCCGCCTTGGGCATATAAGCCGTTTGGTTGATCTTGGGCCAGTCACCAGGAAACTGTGAATTCTAGTCCTGCCTTGTACACAAAAGCCAGCTGGGTGACTTTGGATCAATCACCAGGAGATGGTGAGTTCTAGTCCCCCCTTAGGCACAAAAGCCAATTGGGTGACTTTGGATCAATCACCAGGAGATGGTGAGTTCTAGTCCCACCTTAGATGGGAAAGCTGGCTGGGTGACTTTGGATCAATCACCAGGAGATGGTGAGTTCTAGTCCCACCTTAGGCACCAAAGCCAATTGGGTGACTTTGGATCAATCGCCAGGAGATAGTGAGTTCTAGTCCCACCTTAGATGGGAAAGCTGGCTGGGTGACTTTGGATCAATCGCCAGGAGATGGTGAGTTCTAGTCCTGTCTTAGCCATGAAAGCAGATTGTGTGATCTTGGGCCAGTCTCTCAGTCCAACCCACATCACAGGGTTGTTGATATGGGGAAAATAGGAGGAAAAAGGAGTATTCTGTATGTTCACCACCTTAAGTTACTTATGAAGTAATAAAGGTAGATTTTTTTTAAAAAAATGAATAAATAAGTCACAAATAAATAAAAGGGTGGTATGGGTAGACATCTTAAAACTACCAGAAAAATAGGGAAGGGTCAGCAATTGCAGCAAGATGTCGTTTTCAAGAGTTAAGATCAGGCAACTGATGTCGTTTTCAAGAGTTAAGATCAAACTTGGCAACTTTAAGACTTGTGGACTTCAACTCCCAGAATTCCTCAGCCAGCCTTGGCCTGGCTGAGGAATTCTGGGAGTTGAAGTCCACAAGTCTTAAAGTTGCCAAGTGGCATGGCTGTCTGAGGAATTCTGGGAGTTGAAGTCCACAAGTTTTAAAGTTGCCAAGTTCGAAGACCCCTGGTTAAGACAGACAAGGGGAATAGCTCTGTTATATCCTTGTTTATTTGATCTCTGCTGAAAACTGAAGCAACTTAAATGTCAAAGGCGGCTCAAGGTTTGTTTGTTTTTTTAAAAGAAAAAAGAAAAAAAATCAGCATAATCCAAGCAAGGCTAAATCAGCACGTGAAAGTAAAAAATAAATAAAGGAAAAATAGAGGAAAAGGAGAGTGTGTTAACTTTAAAACACTTCACCCTCCTGCTTATCCCTGCAGTCTACATTTGAAACTCCAAGAAGTTATTTTCTGATAAGATCCATTTAACTTGCCTTGCATTTTCCTGGAAAGTGCTTAAATAAGGAAACAGCCACTACTCATTTCATGTGTGTACGTGTGGAAATAAAAAAAATCAAGATAATGGATAATGGCTGTGTGATTAAAAAAAAATACAACCCTCATATGATGCACACAGATGCATTATTATTATTATCACTATTATTATGAGTCAATGCAGTTAGCCAGATGTTCAGACATAGTTTGGCATAGTTTGGTCCACTTATCGAATCCTTCCCAAGGAGCTGGGATAGGCAGATCTGGATGTTTGACGGTGTTATAGATATTGTCGCAGGATTTAAGCTGTTCTATGTAAAGCTCCTTTTGCAATTGACTGATGGTGATGTGGTCAGTTCGGGTGATGTGCAAGTGATGGTATAATAATAATAATAATAATAATAATAATAATAATAATAATAATAATAATAATAATAATAAGAAGAAGAAGAAGAAGAAGAAGAAGAAAGAAAGAAAGAAAGAAAGAAAGAAAGAAAGAAAGAAAGAAAGAAAGAAAGAAAGAAAGAAAGAAAGAAAGAAAGAAAGAAAGAAAGAACTGGAGAAGATAACAAAATACAAAGACCTACAAATAGAAATAGAAAGTCTGTGGCAAAGGCAAGCAAGGGTAGTACCAATAGTAATAGGTGCCTTGGGTGCAATCCCAAAACAACTGGAGCACCACTTGAACACCATCATTGGCATTGACAAATTCGCCATTAGTCAATTGCAAAAGGCGGTCTTACTAGGAACTGCTTCCATCCTGAGACGAGATCTGTAATACCATCAAACATCCACATCTGCCTATCCCAGGTCCTTGGGAAGGACTTGATAGGTAGACAAAAATGCCAAATCCAGTCTGAACATCTGGCTGACTGTGTGATGATCCATACTACTACTACTACTACTACTACTACTACTACTACTACTACTACTAATAATAATAATAATAATAATAATAATAATAATAATAATAATAATAATAATAATAATAATAATAATAAAAAACAAATATAAAATAAAATAAAATAAAACATATATAAAATAAAATAAAATAAATAATGTAAGTAAAATAAAATAAATATAAAATAAAATAAATAATGTAATAATAAAATAAAATAAAACAAATATAAAATAAAATAAATGTTATAAAATAAATAATGTAATAAAATAAAATAAAATAAAAAATAAAATAAAATAAAGTAAAGTAAAATAAAATAAAGTAATAAAATAAAATAAATATAAAATAAATA
The DNA here is from genome assembly GCA_034064705.1 of Bothrops alternatus. Classification (NCBI taxonomy): domain Eukaryota; kingdom Metazoa; phylum Chordata; class Lepidosauria; order Squamata; family Viperidae; genus Bothrops; species Bothrops alternatus. The sequence goes on from JARGCV010000705.1 coordinate 24,051, forward strand.
ATTTAATAATAAAATAAAATAAAACAAAATATAAAATAAAATAAATAAAATAAATAATGTTATAAAATAAAATAAAATAATAAAATAAAATAAATAATGTTATAAAATTAAATTAAATTAAATTAAATAATAAAATAAAATAAAAATAAAATAAAGTAAAATAAAAAAGTAATAATAAAATAAAATAATAAAATAATGTTATAAAATAATAAAAAAATAAAATAAAATAAAATATAAAATAAAATAAAATAAAATAAAATAAAATAAAATAAAATAAAATAAAATAAAATAAAATAAAATAAAATAAAATAAAATAAAATAAAATAAAATAAAATAAAATAAAATAAAATAAAATAAAATAAAATAAAATAAAATAAAATAAAATAAAATAAAATAAAATAAAATAAAATAAAATAAAATAAAATAAAATAAAATAAAATAAAATAAAATAAAATAAAATAAAATAAAATAAAATAAAATAAAATAAAATAAAATAAAATAAAATAAAATAAAATAAATACTTTCCTTCTGAAGATAGTCAGTATAATCCATAGTCTCCAGTCCCACAATTCACGCTCTTTCCTTAAGCCCGTTTCATTCAATGTGAGCCAAAAGCAGGGATGGGTCAAAAGAGGAATTGAGCAATAAGTCAGTAAATAACAGCCATGCAACAACTATGAAACAACAGGTCGTTTTTTCCAAGCTAATTAGCAAAAGAACATTGAAGAGAAATCTTACACCCAGATGGGTCTATAATTCTCCTTCCAACTCACCCTTCGCTGCTGAAGGACAAGTGATTTTACAGAATACAGAATAACAGAGTTGGAAGGGATCTTGGAGGTAACAGAATAACAGAATTGGAAGGGACCTTGGAGGTCATCTAGTCCAACCTCCTGCACAGGGAGGAAACCCTATACCATTTCAAACAAATGGTTGTCCCAATATTTGACGACCTGGTTAACCATCCCACCACTTGGTGTCAAATAACGATGAGTTTCAAATGGGAGATTAAGCATAGTATACAGAGAGGACCTTAGAACAGAATATCTTTATTGTTGTTGCGTAACTCACAATGAAATGAAGTTGCAACGAAATTAAAATTAGCATTAGACCCCCTCATTTTAACTCTCATCCTGGAACAGGAAAGAGACTCTCCTAGGCCTGATTGGCTAACTTGCATTTTTTTTTGTCTTTTCTTCCCTTTTTCCCTTCTTTCCAGAATTTCCTTGGTTGCACACACACACACACACACATACACAGAGAGAGAGAGAGAGAGAGAGAGAGAGAGAGAGAGAGAGATTGCTGGGACAACTGCTGTTTCCTTAACTGCTTTTCTTTGCATGCAAGTGGTGTTTCCTTGACAGGTGCCAACTTCAAGTTAGCTCAGCTCTGCAATCTTGACTAGTCAATTAGCACCCAGGCCCTGCTATCTGAAACTGGCACAATCCTAATCAATTTAATCTCAAAGGCTTACTTTTGTATCCGAAGCAGGATAACATAGTCAGAAGGGACTTTGGGGGTCTTCTAGTCCAACCCCCTGCTCAGGCAGGAGAACCTATACCATTTCAGACAGGTGGCTGTCCAGTCTCTTCTTAAAAACTTACAGTGTTGGAGCATTCACGGCTTCTGGAGGCAGGTCGTTCCATTGGTTAATTGTTCTCACTGTCAGGAAGTTTCTCCTTAGTTCTAGGTTGCTTCTCTCCTGGATGAGTTTCCATCCGTTGCTTCTTGTCCTGCCTTCAGGTCCTTTGGAGAACAGCTTGACTCCTTCTTCTTTGGCGCAGCCCCTGAGATATTGGAACACTGCTATCATATCCCCCCTCGTCCTTCTCTTCATTAAACTAGACATACCCAATTCCAGCAGCCATTTTAGCCTCCAGTCCCCTGGTCATCTTTGTTGCTCTTCTCTGTACTCTGTCTAGAGTCTCAACATCTTTTTTATGTCGTGGTGACCCAAACTGGATGCAGGATTACAAGTGTGGCCTTACCAAGGCCTTGTAAAGCAATACTAAAATGGTTCTGCAACCGTTCTTCGTATGCTTTATCTTCCAGGCCCCTAATCATCTTTGTTGCTCTTCTCTGCACTCTTTCCAGAGTCTCTTAATCTTTTTATATATATAATATGGTGACCAAAACTGGGCGCAGTATTTTAGGCGTGGTCTTACTAAGGCTTTATAAAGCAGTACTAATTTATTTATTTATTTATTTATTTATTTATTTATTTATTTATTTATTTATTTATTTATTTATTTATTGGATTTGATTTGATTTGATTTGATTTGATTTGTATGCCGCTCCTCTCTGGAGACTCGGAGCGGCTCACAACATATACAAAACATCAAAATATTAAAAATAGATACCCAACACACGTACACCTTTCGAACAACAACCCACAATCATCCCCAGGCCTGCCGGCAAAGATAAGTTTTAAGATTCTTCCGGAAGGCCGGGAGAGTGGGGGAAACGCGGACTTCAGGGGGCAGTTGGTTCCAGAGGGTGGGCACCACAACAGAGAAGGCCCTCCCCCTAGGACCCGCCAAATGAGATTGTTTCGCTGACGGGACTCGGAGGAGGCCGACCCTGTGCGCTCTCACCGGTCGTAGGGAAGTATGTGGCACGTGATCTTGATTCTATCCCTCTGTTAATACAACCTAGGATTATATTAGCTTTTTTGGCTTCTGCTACACATGGCTGGCTCATTAAGCAGCCAGACTAGGAGTACATTAAGCTAGATGGAGCCAAGGAATTATTTTCAATATTTCTGTGTTTTTTCCCCCATCCGAATTAAATTTATTGTTTATACCTGGTTGTCTGAAGACAATCTATAGTGCAAATTACAGGTGAGAGGAACGTTCTGTCAATATGTACAATAAGGAGGATCAATCGATAGGAAGACCGAAAGAAAATACAGGTAGTTGTCAACTTAGAATCACAATTGAGCCCAACCTTTCTGTGAGACATTTGTTAAGTGAGCTTTGCCCCATTTTACCACATTTCTTGCCACACATGTTAAGCGAATCGCTGAAGTTGACTGTCAACATCCAGCTCGAGAATCCAAATAAAATTACAGGTTCATTCTGTCTCTTGAATAGACTGCATGGTAATGTCGAAGCAAAACTAACTCTGAGGTTCCGAAACACCAGTTCATAGCCTTAAACCAGCAGTTCTCAACCTTTTCCAGGGCTCAACCTTGGCCCGCATCGCGCATGCGCGGCATGACGGGGCGCATCGCACATGTGCGGCATGACGGGGTGCATCGCGCATGTGCGGCGCAATGGGGCGCATCACGCATGCGCGGTGTGACGGTGCGCATCACAAAGGGGAAAAAATGGCCGACCCAAAAAAAATGGCCGACCAAAATAAAAAAAATGGCGGGCCCACATCGCGCTCGTGTGGCGTGACGGTCCGCATCACAAAGGGGAAAAAATGGCCGACCAAAAAAAATGGCCGACCCCCCCAAAAAAATGACTGACTGCAGTGTTTGGCGACCCCCGTGAAATGGTCGTTCGACCCCAAATGGGGTCGCAACCCACAGGTTGAGAACCGCTGCCTTAAACAATAATTTTCCAAGTTAAACCCCCAACATCTTACTATTCTGTCCCAGCCCACGTGAGTCCTTGTTAGGCTCAGAAGGAGAAACCCCTCTTCCAATCAAGCAGGCAGGAACCGCAGGAAAAACCCAAACCCCTTTTATTGTTCACAGACCTGAGTCAGTGTTCAAGGCAAACAAAAATAGTTCACAGAAACTCGATCCTCAACATCAGGGGTGTCAAACTGCCGGCCCCTGGGCAGGATGCGTCACGAGGAAACCGCGCCCACCCCATTGCCAGCAATGGGGGAAAAGTTCCGATATATCATGTGACGTCACATCACGTCACAAGTTTGACATGCCTGCTCAACACAAACGGTTGCCTTTGGCAATGAGCACCTCCCACATCTTCCCTTTTATTATGCAGCTAAGGTGTGGCTTTCCTAACACCGCCCCATTGCATTCCTCTGTCCTGCTCTGTTTTATTTATTTATTTTTATTTTATTAATTTGATTTGTATGCCGCTCCTCTCCGGTGACTCGGAGCGGCTCACAACATATACAAAACATCAAAATATTAAAAATAGATACCCAACACACGTACACGTTTCGAACAACAACCCACAATCATCCCCAGGCCTGCCGGCAAAGATAAGTTTTAAGGTTCTTCTGGAAGGCCGGGAGAGTGGGAGAAACGTGGACTTCAGGGGGCAGTTGGTTCTAGAGGGTGAGCGCCAAAACAGAGAAGGCCCTCCCCCTAGGACCCGCCAAATGACATTGTTTCGCTGACGGGACCCGGAGGAGGCCGACCCTGTGCGCTCTCACCGGTCGTAGGGAAATATGTGGCAGTGGTTAGTTTTCTTGCCAGCGTTGTTGTGTATACTGGATATTTCCCAGCTGCACTTCATCACTGTCCAACTCAGACTCCCAGCACAGCTGTGTCTCAGCCTGAGTGTGAGTAGAGGGGCCAGGCTCCTTGTCTGGCCGTAAGTTTTGGAGCTCCTCAGAGCCTTCCTCTGACTCTCATGTCACTCCAGGCCCCTCCTCCTCATCTGAGTCCTCAGACTCAGCTGCCAGATCCATGGGCTGGCGAGGAATCAAAACACTTACGTAGTCCTCATAAAGAAGTTTACTTTGTTAAGGGAACCGTCTGCTTCAAATCCACACCTGTTATGGTGTCCTTGAAAAGATTTCAGGCTCTCATGGTCTCCAGTGGAATTGTAGAAGTTTTGCTTCTCCATCTAGCCCACTTGAAAGTAACACCTCCCTCCTTTAATCTACAGGCAAGTTGAAACACAGAGGCACGTAGCTGCCAAAGTTTTATCCTGGACATTCATAAGTTAATAACATGGTTGTTAAGTCAATTTGAAGAATGGAGGCCTTTGGACTCTGGTGCTGGAGAAGACTCCTGCGAATCCCCTGGACTGCAAGGCGATCAAACCGGTCAGCCCTAGAGGAGATCAACCCTGAGTGCTCTTGAGAAGGCCAGATCCTGAAGTTGAAACTCAAGTCTTTTGGCCACCTAATGAGAAGGAAGGACTCATTGGAGAAGAGCCTGATGCTGGGAAAGAAGGAGGGGACGACAGAGAATGAGGTGGCTGGATGGAGTCCCTGAAGCAGTAGGCATGAGCTTCAATGGACTCCAGAAGATGATAGAGGAGGATAATTGTCCATGGGGTCACAATGGATCGGACACGACTTCACAACTAACAACAACAACAATTGATTTTTCTTGTCCAAAGGTTGCAAAAGGTGATCACTTGACCCTGGGACACGGCTATGGTATGAACCAGTTGCCAGTCATCTGAATTTTGATCACATGATCGTGGGGATGCTACCAAGTTCCTAAGTGTAAAAACCGGTCATAAGTCACTTTTTTCGCTGCCATTGTAACTTTGAATGGTCACTAAATGAACTGTGGTAAGTCGAGGAGAGCAGGAAAGAAAACCAGGAGCAGCTTAAGTGGTTAGTAGTTGTTGTGCCTGGTGACTGTTCTGTCTGGCCCCTCTCAGCTCATTAAAATCCACATAAATATGTCTTTAAGAGGTTTATTTAACACATTTCGAAAGGATTCACTTCAGAGCACGCTGCTGGCATGTTGCTGGCAAGAACGGCCAAATCTCATTTATTTACATTTAGATTAAAACAGGCTCTGCCCACACCTTCCAATTACTCACTCTTTCTTTATCACATTGTCCAATACCTCATTATTCTTCCGTAGATTTCCAAAACATCAGAAGACTGAATTCAAAGGCAATGCTCCAGATATCAGGCTACTCCTTGATTAACGTTGCTCGTGACAAAGGCGTAGTCTCTCTGTCCCCTTCTAATATAGTGTCCGATACGTCACTTCCCCTCATTACTTCCTTTTTCCACTTAACTGACACCGTCGCTTATCAAACCTTCGGAATCTCGGATCAAGCCATTTATCTTCTTGATCCAAATCTGACTCCTCACTTTGTGAATCTGATCCAGACTGCCTGTAAATCTCCTCCCTGTCTGGCTCAGCTGCCGGAAGGGGAAAATACCCAGAGGGGCCTGGCTGCTCTTCCTCGGCTGCCGGGAGGGGAAAACACCCAGAGGGGCCTGGCTGCTGATCCTCATATTCTGACACTTCCCAAGCTGGTCTAGGGACACTCACAACAGTGACCATGTCTTGATAGGAGGATCTCAAGATGGTTGCTACATGCGGTGCAATCTCTCAAAATGTAATTGTCCAAGGCTTGGCTGATCGCCAGAAGGTTCAGAAACTGTAGGGCTATGAAATGAGTGATCACAGAAAGCTGCAGGGATTTCCCTTGGGGAAATCTATGCTTGGCAGGACAGAGTGACGGAGAGGCAAAGAAGCAGAAACATTCCCCAGTGAATTATCGGGTAAAAGAAAAACTGAAAATGCTTCCACAGCCTTACTGAAAATACTGTTCAGCTTTTTTCCTAGTTCCATTCTATTGTTTCCTCTCTAGAAATATCACTACAGAGAACCTTCTGCTTAATTTTTTCAGCTCCTGTCTCAACACACTTGAATATCAATCAATCATAATAGAGTTGGAAGGAAGGAATGGAATAGAGCTGGAAGAGACCTTGGAGGTCTACTAGTCTAGCCCCCTGCTTGAGCAAGAGGATCTATACCATTTCAGACAAGTGACTATCTAGACTCTTCTTAAAAACCTTCAGGGGTGGAGCGTCCACAATTCCTGAAGGCAAAGCTGTTCCACTGGTTGATTGTCCTCACTGTTAGGAAGTTTCTCCTTAATTCCAGGTTGCTTCTCTCTTTGGTCAGTTTCCAACCATTGTTTCTTGTCCTGCCCTCTGGTGCTTTGGAGAATCGTTTGACCCCCCCTTCTTTGTGGCAGTCCCTTAAATACTGGAATACTGCTATCATGTCACCCTTGTTTCTTCTTTTCTTTAGATTAGCCAAACCCATCCCGTTCTTTATATGTTTTAGTCTCCAGGCCTTGGATCATTTTAGTTGCTGTTTTCTGAACTTTTTCCAAGGTCTCAACATCTTTTTTGTAGTACGGTGACCAAAATTGGTTGCAGTATTCCAGGTGTGGTGTCACTAGGGTTTTATAAAGCGGTACTAATGTTTCACGTGATCCTAATTCTATGCCTCTATTTATACAACTCAGGATTGTATTATCTTTTCTGGCTGCTACTGTGCGTTGCTGGCTCATAGTCAAACAATCGTCCACTAGTACTCCAAGGTCCCTCTCACAGTTACTGTTTTTGAGCCAAATCTCACCTAATCTGTACTTAAATCTTCCGTTTTTCCTGCCTAAAAAAGGGACCCTGGAAGTCTTCTAATTCAGGGCTTTTCAACCTTTTCACCCATTGTACCACTTTTAGGATATGGCAATATCCGAGTACCAACAGTTGCCTAGCAAGGTGTCAAAAACTTGATGACCCTCCCAAAAAAGGAAAAAGTGATAAAGTACAGGTAGTCCTTGACTTACAACAGTTCGCTTAGTGACTGTTCAAAGTTACAATGGCACTGAAAAAAGTGCCCCCCAAGCCACAGCTGAGCAAGACATCTGCCTGCCCGCCCGGTGGCACTCTTTCTCCTGTCAAAGATTTTCATTGTTGTGAGCATTTCTGTTGACGATTGGTAGTGGGGGTGGGGTGGGGGTGTTTGGTTTTTATTTCCCCCATCTGCTGGGTGGTTGCAGCAGGTTTTGGTCACTTCACATGACCCTGGGACACTGTGACTGTCATAAATATGAATCAGTTGCCAAGCATCTGAATGTAAATCACAAGAGCCTGGAGATGCTGCAAACATTCCAGCTGATCGGTGCTTCTTCTGGGCTCAACAAAAGCACCAGGATCAGCACTGAACTCCAGCTGGAGCCTGGCGCTGATCCTGGTGCTTCTGCTGAGCCCTGACAGCCCTGCAGCTCCAGCCATCTCTCGCTCAGGCTTGTGCGGTGCTGCCACCGGTTTATCTTATTCCCCTCTCCCACTACCACTTTTCTAGGATGGTCGTGTAACACCTGCCAGATGCCAATGTACCACAGGTGGTACCCATACCACTGGTTGAAAAGCCCTGTTCTAATTCAACCTCCTACTCAAGCAGGAGACCCAAACCGTTTCAGACAGATGGCTGTCCAGTCGATTGTTATTCTGTTATTCAGAGCATTTTCCCTTTAGCAGCCAATACCCAGATAAGTATGGATGAATAACAAACAATCAAGCAGAAAACAACATCCTAATGAAGGAATTACCAAGCAGAAAACCACACTCGAGCCTACATTGTCAGGACAAGCTACAGTGTATAAACAGGGAGCAAACCCCACATTCCGTAGCACTGATGATGTTATCTAGTTGGGTGATGAAATGTTTACAGGTAAACAATGAAGCTTGGAAAAGCACCAAAGGACCCAACATTTAACCCTGAGCTACATAGATTTTCTTCTATTAAAAAATTAAATCGTTAGTAAGCAGAGGCACAGGAAATTTCCTTATTTTTCAAGACACTAGCAATGTAAATTTACATTTAAATATAGGGGTATCTGCCCATGGTATAAATAACAGTTCAAGACTGAATCACTATGATGCCTGCTAGCTTCTATCGCTAATCAACCAGCCATAAAAAGGGGGGAGGGGTAGAAAACACAGGGAGAAAAAAGGATTCCAAGAAGCCATTCATGGACCATGAGAGCCTGCAAGAATATCAAGGTCACTAACACAGGTGCTTGACAGAAAAGTGGACTGTTCCCATAACAAAATGAAGTTCTACGATTGGACAACATGAACACTGATGGGCAGGGGCAAGGGAATCTACTGTTTAACTAGGCAATTTTTTTTTTGCGTGAGAATACCAGAGCTGGTTTTTGCTGGTTTAATTCCAAGATGTGTATCCAATAAAGCTTATCTTTTATGGACTCAATCACCACGAGGACCCCGTCTTTTGGGTTCGCTCGTCAGAGAGTTGACAGACAGACTGGAGTCAGTGGTGGGATCCAAATAGGTGAACAACCAGTTCTCTGTGTGGACGTTACTTCCGGAAATCCATTCTGGGCCTGGCCAGCAAAAAAATTAGCTACCGGTTCTGCTGAAGTGGTGCGAACTGGTTGAATCCCACTACTGACTGGAGTATTGCTCTATTAATGGAACCAGTTGTACTGATTTGCACATCCTAAGTAAATAATCTCTCTCCAGTTTCCCTAAATTAAAAGATCTGTCCCTTCCCTTTCGTGCTACATGAAGCAAAACTCACTTTGCAGGCCCAAGTAGAAAACCCACAGGAAAGTGTGCAATTACCAGGACCTTTCTCTGACAATGGTGTCATTAGAGCAAAGAATTTATTGGAAGGAAATGAAAGTTTCAGCCTTTTGAGGCACTGTAGCCAACTTTCAAGATTAACTGACAAGAAAATATATTGAGTGCTACTAATGGGAGATGTGTCCCGGACACACTTCTTGCCACCTTGCAAAAATAATGAAAGGTTTTTTACCAAGTGTGCTGATGAAGTAATTTATATGGAACCTACACATGTCATAACACCGGGAGCGAGTGTCCTATAATTCTCTAAAGTGTCCTGGAAACTCATTAGTTTTATCAGGGATGGGAGAATCTCCAGCCAGATGTCCTGGGAGCTCTGATAGAGAGAAAATAGATAACACAGACAGAGATCTGCAGGCAGCTGTCATGATGGAAACTAATCAAAGAGAGAAGCAACCTAGAACTAAGGAGAAATTTCCTGACAGTGAGAACAATTAACCAGTGGAACCACCTGCCTCCAGAAGCTGTGAAGGCTCCAACACTGGAAATTTTAAAGAAGAGACTGGACAGCCATTTGTCTGAAATGGGATAGGGGGTTGGACTAGATGATCTCCAAGGTCCCTTCCACCAAGGATGCCCCCCTCTTCTTTCTCTTTCTCTTTCTCTTTCTCTTTCTCTTTCTCTTTCTCTTTCTCTTTCTCTTTCTCTTTCTCTTTCTCTTTCTCTTTCTCTTTCTCTTTCTTTCTCTTTCTCTCTCTCTCTCTCTTTCTCTTTCTCTTTCTTTCTCTCTCTCTCTCTCTCTCTCTTTCTCTTTCTCTTTCTCTTTCTCTTTCTCTTCTCTTTCTCTCTCTCTCTCTCTCTTTCTCTTTCTCTTTCTCTTTCTCTTTCTCTTTCTCTTTCTCTTTCTCTTTTCTCTTTCTCTTTCTCTCTCTCTCTCTCTCTCTCTCTCTCTCTCTTTCTCTTTCTCTTTCTCTTTCTCTTTCTCTTTCTCTTTCTTTTTCTCTTCCTCCTTCTCCTTCTCCTTCTCCTTCTCCTTCTCCTTCTCCTTCTCCTCCTCCTCCTCCTCCTCCTCCTCCTCCTCCTCCTCCTCCTCCTCTCCGCAAATCTCCTTCCCTTCTAGCCCTGATGAAGTTTCCTAGCTGGGTCATGCAACGTCTACAAGAAAACATTTCCTTTCAACCCTGGGATACAAATATTCTCCTCTCTGAAAGGAATCTGAGTGAGATTTTTCCCCCCATCAAACCCAGGGGCAGCTGAAAACATTTCTCTACTCAGTTTAAAAAGAATCAACCAAGCTCTCTGATAACCATCCTTCCCTCCTTCTTGTGCCTGAGCAGACAATCAACAGTTGTGAAGGACCAAATCTGAAATGAGATTCAGCCCCCGAAAGAGCGGCATCTCCCCAAGGAACCAGGTTGAATCCCTTTTCTTTTTTTTTTATTTTTTTTTTAACTTTATTAAATATATACAAACTTTAAAAAGTACAAATGTACAATACATAAAACGGAGACATAGAACATAGTTGTGTAAATTATTATCTATAGCTATATACAAACAACATTTAACAATAATATCAACTATTTAGTTGATTCTTATTTATGTGCAGTCTATACAAAATATATTTGTATCTTATAAACTGATTAGATATACATAATTGATGTATATATATAGATATATACAATTTAACAGATATACACATCATAT
>JARGCV010000705.1:40000-70000 GCA_034064705.1 Bothrops alternatus
CCAGCAGTTTGTTATGGTGCCCATAGCACAGCTTTCTGCATTTTATTTCTCCACCACTATCACCACCAAAAGTCTGTGATGGAGATTTGACTCAGCTCAAGAGTGGCCTCCAATCACCCCTCAAAACCTACATGGCAGACAATACTTGAACCTTCATCTCCTTGGTCATAGCCAAATAATTCAAACACACTGGCTGTAATTTTGCCTACAGTCACAGAATTGTGAAGTTGGAAGGAAGCACAGAGATGAACTTGTCCAGCTCTATGCAATGTCCAGGGAAAGAAAGAATATCACCCTTATTTAAATAAAATGAAGTGAGCTGCAACTTATACACATTATTGATAGAACAGAATATTGCAGCTCAGCATTGAGCTGTGAGGTCCTTCGTGCTGGGTGGTTTTCTTGCAGATGTTCCATTATTCAATGCAGTGATGATGTTATTTAATTTGTTAATAAAGTGTCTGCAAGAAAACCAGCAAGCTCAGAGAGCGCCCAGGACCTCACAGTTCTCCTCCTTCTCCTCCTTGTCCTCCTCAATTTATCTCCCCCCTCCTCCTCCACTTCCTCCTCTCCCACTGATGATGTTGCCTTATTTGGTTATAAAATGTCTGCAACAAAATCTCCAAGCTCACAGAGCATCAAGGGCCCCATACCCATTCTTTCTCCAGATTAACATCCCATTGGTAAGCATTTCCCATTTTTTAATACAATCCTTCTATATCCTTGGGATAATCTGTTGTTGTTAGTTGCGAAGTCCTGTCCGACCCATCGCGACCCCATGGACAACGTTCCTCCAGGCCTTCCTGTCCTCTACCATCTTCTGGAATCCATTGAAGCTCACGCCTCCTGCGTCAGTGACTCCATCCAGCCACCTCATTCTCTGTCGTCTTCTCTTGCCCTCCATCTTTCCCAGCATTAGGCCCTTCTCCAATGAGTCCTTCCTTCTCATTAGATGGCCAAAGTACTTGAGTTTCAACTTCAGGATCTGGATTTCTAAAGAGCAGCCAGGGTTGATCTCCTCTAGGACTGACCAGTTGGATCGCCTTGCAGTCCAGGGGACTCACAGGAGTCTTCTCCAGCACCATAGTTCAAAAGCCTCCAGTCTTTGGCGCTCAGCCTTTCTTATGGTCCAAGTTTCAGAGCCATACATTGCAACTGGGAAAACCATGGCCTTGACTATATGTACTTTTGTTGGCAGGGTGATTTTTCTGCTTTTTACTATGGCTGTCTAGATTTGCCATAGCTTTCCTCCCCAGGAGCAAGCATCTTTTAATTTTTTGGCTGCAGTCCCCATCTGTGGTGATCTTGGAGCCCAGGAAGATAAAATCTGTCACTACCTCCATTTCTTCCCCATCTATTTGCCAGGAATTGAGAGGGCTGGATGCCATGATCTTGGCTTTGATAATCTGTTACCCCTATACTTAACATGTCACACAATCCTATCTTCTCCTGAAAGGAGAGATTAACGTGCAACAATTTTAATAACTGAAGAGACATTTTTATCAACAAAGCTATGTGTTAACCACATCCTATTGTTTGAAATGAAAGGAGTCCAGGGATTATGCAAACAATGAAAATAAAATTGCTGGTTGAGTCTAATAGTAGGTGACAATTATTATTCTTTTCTTTTTTATAGCTGGATCCAGACATGTGTTTCCTACTGACCTCCTTTTCAACTGTTCCATTATGCTGATGGCATTGGTTGATCAACAGATCCATTATAAAGCAAATAATTATGAACTGATTAAACCCAGAATCAAAGGCAATCTTTGACACAAGGATGCTGTACTATAGGGCAGTCTTCCCTCCTGTAATCCCTTCCCGTATATTAGCGTAACATGGTTTTTTAAAAAAGGGTGATTTTCTCTTCATGGTTAAAAAAAAAAGGTGATTTTTTTTCTCCTGTCTGTCTGGTAAAAAGGGTTAATACCGGTAGCTGTCACCGATAGAACCCAAGCATCAAAGCAAACAGCAGCCAGCCCTCCCACAATTGCAAATTGCAATGTAAACCCTTAAATGGGGCAATTGTGTGCATAGCAAATGCATTAAACAGTGATAAATCACAGAGCCTAAAGGGATTAGTCACCTTTTGCAGACAAAAACTCCTCGTGGGCCTTTAAAGACATTTGTTGGGATCCCAGCCAAAAAAAAAAAAAGATATTGAAACTCTAGAAAGAGTGCAGAAAAGAGCAACACATATGATTAGGGGGCTGGAGGCTAAAACATACGAAGGACAGTTGTTAGGAACTGGGCATGGCTACTCTAGTGAAGAGAAGGACCAGGGGAGACCTGATAGCAGTTGTTGAAAGAAAAGTCTTCATCGTGGTTCAGTCCAAGCCGGGAATAAGCAACATAGTGACTGCTTTAGAAAGAAGGTTGCAGTTTATTGAAGAGGAGAGCCAGACAGAAAGATGGCTCTGGAAGAAAAACAGAAAAGAGCACATGTGCCCCCTTTGGCATCTGTGGGTTAATCCTATGATGTCCTGTCCTAGAGTATGGGTGGGGTATGTAGATGTGAGATGTAAAAACCCCAACTTTTTATACTCACAATACGAAGACAAGTCTGGTTAACAAAACAAAGATTTATTGGAGAATAACATAAAAAGAATAAAAATAGAAGAGAAGAGAAGAGAAGAGAAGAGAAGAGAAGAGAAGAGAAGAGAAGAGAAGAGAAGAGAAGAGAAGAGAAGAGAAGAGAAGAGAAGAGAAGAGAAGAGAAGAGAAGAGAAAGAAGAAGAGAAGAGAAGAGAAGAGAAGCGTTTGCAAATGCGGCCCCCTGGATCCTTCCCTATGGATTGGGCTCCAGGAGCACACTGGCCTGCTTTTAAGATCTGCATTTTATACCCCTACAATGTATGCCACATCTAAGAAGCTCTTTCATCTTTATAACGTACTTTGAAGTTGTACTTTGTTAACCTGATCTCTTCCGTCCATCTGCTGTTATCTTGTTTATTTGTAATTTTCACCTAGGGTCAAAATCCCCATCTTTGATAGCGATTTCTACTCAAAGAGTAAGTTCCTATGTCCGGAGGATTTTTAGGCAGGAAATAGTAAATATTTGGTCATAATTAATTATCTTTGCTGATTACCATTTGTAGTCACTTTTACATGGGCAGGAAACAGTAAACATTCCTGTTTCATATATTGGCATTACATTGTTACATTTGCGTTACAGTGTTACATTTGTACTAAAGAGACAGTTTCATATAATGGCATTACATTTCTATAATTATTTCTACAATTATTAAAAGAATAACTTTTATTTCCTTCATAGATTTTAGGTGTCTTTGTCTCCCTAAGCTTCTAGCTGGAGGGCTCCAACCTTCCTGAATGGATTATTTACATCTGCATTTCTACAGAGCTGGTTTCTGCTTGGGGGAGGGAGACTTGGGGCTATTAAGAAAAACCAGGCATGCTTTTCTGCTTCTTTAAGATCCTTTGAGGAAACATATTTTTCTGCCCTTTTAATATTTCCTTCTCTGGGGGGGGCTGATTTCCCACACAGTTCTCCAATATTTGAGGGGCTGCCACAAGGAAGATGGGGTCAACCTGTTCTCCAAAACACCGAAGGCTAAAGAAGCGATGGATGGAAACTCATCAAGGAGAGAAGCAACCTGGAACTAAGGAGAAATTTCTTGATAGTTAGAACAATTAACCAGTGGAACAACCTGCCTCCAGAAGCTGTGGATGCTCCAATATTGGAGGTTTTTAAGAAGAGATTGGGCAACCATTTGTCTGGAATGGTAGAATTTCCTGCCTAATCTTTGGGAGAAGCACAACCTGGATGACTGAGAATCTCCATAGACATTTAGCTGGGTTAAGAACATAAGAACATAAGAAGAGCCATGCTGAATCAGGCCAAAGCCCATCGAGTGCAGCATTCTGTGTCACACAGTGGCCCACCAGTTGTACATGGGGATCTTGAGCAGAAAGAGAAGGCAAAACCCTCCCTTTCCCTTGACCCCCAACAAATGGTACTCAAGGGAATCCTGCCTGCCTCAACCAACATAGAGGCGGCACATGGACATCCATTTTAATAGCCACCGATACACTTGGCCTCCATGAATCTGTCTGACCCTGCCTTGAAGCTATCAAGGCTGACAGCTGTCACGACCCCTTCAGGAAGTGAATTCCACAAACCAACGACCCTCTGGGTGAAGAAATATTTCCCTTTATTTGTCCTCACTTTCTTACCTACGAGCTTTAGGGAGTGCCCCCTTGTCCTAGTATTGTGTGATAGAGAAAAGAATTTTTCTCTATCCACCTTTTCTATCCCATGCATGATTTTATACACTTCGATCAAGTCACCCCTTAAACACCGTCTTTCAAGGCTGAAGAGACCAAGGTGTTGCAATCTGGTTTCATAAGGGAGGTGCTCCATTTCCTTGATCATGTTGCCCTTTTTTGCACCTTTTCCAGTGTTTTTTTTTTTGTTTTGCTTTTTTTGGTGTGGTTGGGTTGAATTAGATTGGACTGAATTTCTTTTGTGAGAACTGGACCAAGCTATGTTTATAGCATGCCCTGTTTTGATAATATGTGACCATTGGAGGAATTTGAAGAGGTTTTCTGATTGATGGGCCAAAGAGGGTTCTACTCAGCTAATCTACCTCATCTTAGTTGAGTTGAGAGCTAATGACTCCATTCGCTCTAATGACTTCAGGCAGCAGGTTTTGAAACCAAAGCTAATTTAAATGTTGTTGCTTAAAGGAGTCAACAAATGAAAGGATCAACATTTGCAAAAATGTAATCCTTCATCCCATATTTTTAACCAAGATGCGGGCCTTCAGAGTAAGAAGCCTCTTTTCCAGCTATCAGAAAGTTGCATAGACTTGTCCTTTCCACTCTTGCTAATGTAGACTATTGTTGTTGTTGCTGTTAGTTGCAAAGTTGTGTCCGACCCATCGCAACCCCATGGACAATGTTCCTCCAGGCCTTCCTGTCCTCTACCCATCTTCTGGAGTCCATTGAAGCTCACACCTCCTGCTTCAGTGACTCCATCCAGCCACCTCATTCTCTGTCGTCACCTTCTTCTCTTGCCCTCCATCTTTCCCAGCATTAGGCTCTTCTCAGTGAGTTCTTCCTTCTCATGAGGTGGCCAAAGTACTTGAGTTCCAACTTCAGGATCTGACCTTCTAAGGGTTGATCTCCTCCAGGACTGACCAGTTTTCACCCCACCACAGGTTTTTCCACTCCGTCTCCCACACCAATATAGTTTTGTAGACCCTGTCATAGAAGGAACCACCCAAACACCAGGTATGTGGAACAATAAGTTGGCAAAACATACAAGTCCGGAAATCTTTAATTCCAACATTATCAACCTGCCTTGGTCTCAACAAAGCTTAAAAGACCATTCCAGATGCTGCTTGTATATCTCGGTGCTAATTACGTGTGAATAATACGTAATTATTCTGGAATAATGGGGTAGCCAGGAAGTCGTAAAAACACATGCTAGCAGTTTTCCAATATTTGAGGGCCTATCACAGAGAGAAGGGGGTCAACCTATTTTCTAAAGCACCTGAAGGCCAGACAAGGAATAACGGATGTAAACTGATCAAGGAGAGATTCAACCTGGAAATAAGGAGAAATTTCTTGACAGTGAGAACAATCAACAAATGGAACAGTTTGCCTTCAGAAATTGTGGGAGCTTCATCACTGGAGGCTTTCCAGAAGAGATTGGACTGCCATCTGTCAGAAATGGTGTAGGGTCTCCTGTTTGGGCAGGGCGTTGGACTAGATGACCTATAAGGTCCCTTCCAACTGTTGTTCTGTTTAAGCCCAGACTCTCTTGAGTGCCACTGACTCTTATCTAACTCTAAGCAGGGTGTTGACCATTAGTTGAGAAGATTCTTATGCAAAGATTTTTATCAATAAATTAGTATAATATAATAATAATAATAATAATAATGATGATGATGATGATGATGATGATGATGATGATGATGATGATGATGACAAAAAAGTCTGGATAGTGGACGTGGCAGTGCCTGGAGACAGCAGAATAGACGAGAAAGAACTGGAGAAGATAACAAAATACAAAGACCTACAAATAGAAATAGAAAGACTGTGGCAAAAGCAAGCAAGGGTAGGACCAATAGTCATAGGCGCCTTGGGTGCCATCCCAAAACAACTGGAGCACCACTTGAACACCATCATTGGCATTGACAAATTCGCCATTAGTCAATTGCAAAAGGCAGCCTTACTAGGAACCGCCTCCATCCTGCGACGAGATCTGTAATACCATCAAACATCCACATCTGCCTATCCCAGGTCCTTGGTAAGGTAGGTAGACAAAAATGCCATATCCAGTCTGAACATCTGGCTGACTGTGCAATGATCCATAATAATAATAATAATAATAATAATAATAATAATAATAATAATAATAATAATAATAATAATAATAATAATAATAATAATAATAATAATAATAATAATAATAATAATAATAATAGTAATAAAGTTGGAAGGGACTTTGGAGGTCTCTAGTCCAACCACCTTCTCAGGGAGGAAACCCTATACCCTTTCAGACAAATGGTTCTCCAATCTCTTCTTAAAAACTTCCAGTGTTGGAGCATTCACTGCTTCTGGAGGCAGGTTGTTCCACTGGTTAATTGTTCTCACTGTCAGGAAAATTCTCCTTAGTTCTATGTTGCTTCTCTCCTTCATTAGCTTCCTTCTGTTGCTTCTTGTCCTACCTTCAGATGCTTTGGAGAATAGCTTGACTCCCTCTTCTTTGGGGCAGCCCCTGAGATATTGGAAGACTGCAATCATATCATCCCTCGTCCTTCTCTTCATTAGACTAGACACACCCAATTCCAGCAACCGTTCCTTATATGTTCTAGCCTCCAGCCCCCTAATCCTCTTGATTGAAACTCTTACGTGGCTCTGCCCTGTTAGCACCTGACAATTGGTCCCTAATGGGGCCCCCAGCCTTTCCCTTTCCAGATGCCTCTTGAAAATGCACCTTTTGGACAACCCAACCCAACCCAACCCAACTCAAGCTAACCAAAGCCAACTCAAGCCAAACCACTTCATCATCCCAGATAAGACCCATCAGAAAGAAATTTCTTGCTTCTTTTTCACAAAGGTTGGATGGAAAAGTATTAGAGCTTAGGTATGACAGCGAGTGAGAGGAGTGCAATGATGCAATTAATTGTGTTTATTGCACACTCATCAGTGCAAAATACTCTCAATCTAGCTGGCCTTTCCTAGCCTCAAAAAAAGGAAAAGAGCTGGGGTCAGGTCAGTGATAGAAGACCATCTAGAAAATCCAAGGACTATAGGGTAGAAAGGGAAGTCAAAAAAAAGTTGATGGGAACCAGTTGGATGAAGGGGTTAATGGGCTGACCTAGAAACTAGGTAACTGTGAGTTCTAGTTCCGTCTTAGGCATGAAAGCCAGCTGGGTGACTTTGAGCCAATCACCAGGAGACTGTATTTATTATTATTTTATTATTTTTCAAATTTCTATACCGCACCTCTCCCGAAGGACTCGGGGCGGTGTACAGCCTAAAAATTTAAAAACATATAAATATACAAAATTAGAATAATTAAAAGTGAATTAAACAATTTTGGCCGTAAAATCCCCATTTAAAACCCAATATTTACGAATCATAAAAATTACTCAATCCCCCTAAAACATTTTAACCCTGCTGGAACCAGAGCTTCTATGCCAGGCCGGCCTGTCGAAAAAGGAATGTTTTTAGTTCCCGACGGAAGGTGCGTAAATCTGTCATCGTACGGAGTTCGGGGGGAGCTTGTTACATAGCGTGGGAGCTCCCACAGAGAAGGCTCTCCCGCTGGGGGTCACCAGCCGACATTGTCTGACCGACGGCACCCTGAGGAGACCCTCTCTGTGGGAGCGTACCGGACGGTGGGAGGTATTTGCTAGCAGCAGGCGGTCCTGTAAGTATCCGAGTCCAATGCCATGGAGCGCTTTAAAGGTGGTCACTAGCACCTTGAACCGCACCCGGAAGACCACCGGCAACCAGTGCAGCTCGCGCAGGAGCGGTGTTACATGGGAGTGCCACGACGCTCCCGTCACTACCGACGCGGCCGCATTCTGGGCCAGTTGGAGCTTCCGGGTGCACCTCAAGGGGAGCCCCATGTAGAGAGCATTACAGTAGTCCAGCCTGGAGGTAACGAAGGCATGAGTGACTGTGCGTAGCGAGTCTACATGTGAGTTCTAGTCCCACTTTAGGCATGAAGCTCACTTGGGTGTCCTTGGACTAACCCCCAGGAGACTCTGAATTCTTGTTCCGCCTTAGGCATGAAAGCCAGCTGGGTGACTTTGGGCCGCTGACCAGGAGACTGTGAGTTCTAGTTCCAGCTTAAGCATGAAAACCAGCTGGATGTCCTTGGGCTAACCCACAGGAGATTCTGAACTTTAGTTCCGCCTTAGACATGAAAGCCAGCTGGATGGTTTTGGGCCACTCACCGGCCTACTGTGAGTTCCAGTTCCACCTTAGACAAGAAAGCTGGCTGGAGGATTTTGGGCCAATAATTCTCTTTGCTCAGCCTAGCTCACAGGGTTGTTTTTATGGTGAAAATAGAAAGAGGAAGGATGATTAGGTACGTTCACCACCCTGAGTTATGAGTTACTGATAAAATAGTTAAGGATGGGATAAAATGTAATAAATAAACTTTAAAAAATGGTAATGGATACGTTCCTTTGATTTTATATTCTGCTCACAAGGCTCTTATTTGGGCACCAAGAGAACGGCGTAGAATCCTTGATACACGAAAATGGGGAAGGCAGGAAAAACTCCGCAAATATGTATGAATCCTTTTAACATTCCGAACGCTTTTTTCCTCCCCTTTCTAGAAGTTATACATTTCTCTCTCGCCCGTGCTTCTAATTCAACTCATTTGAACAGCCCTCATAAAACGAAGGCTGTTCCATTATTCTTTTTATAAGTAGAAAGGCAGGCGATGTTCCAGCAAAAGCTGTGTGTGTATATATAAATGTTTTCTGAGGTTTTCACGGGTGTTTGTATGTAGGTCTTTGGTTCTTCAGGTTTTCTCCCACGTAGAATTTGAAGTGTCTTGGCGATGTTTCGACGAAGTCCCATTCGTCATCTTCAGGCTGGTGCTTTCGGCTTCGTGCTGCTAGGAGCAATGTGTGATTGTAGCTGTTTCTTCTTTTTAATTGCCAGTGGGGGTTTGAACTGATTGGCTGGGAGCTCGGCTGTGTTCTTATTGGGTGGAGGTGTGTTCTGATTGGTTAGGGGCTTGGCTGTGCTCTGATTGGATGGGGGGTTGGCTGTGCTCTGATTGGTTGGGGGAGGGTTCTGTTTGGGTGGGGGCTTTGTTGTGCTCAAGTTAGTCTGAATTACAGGGGGATTAGAGATGGTGAGCTGCATAGCTGTTTGGCTTCACGTTCGTGGTCGTGCCTCATCTTCATGGTGGGTGTCAGTTTGCTTCGTGTATGGATTGGAGGGGTTTAAGGTGGCTAATGATGCAGCTGTGGTCTGGCTTCTGGTTTGTGGTTGTGCCTCATCATCGGTGTGGGTTTGGGTTTGCTTTTTGCGTGGATGTGTGGTGGTGACATCCTGTGTGGTTTTCGTGAGTGTAGGTCTGGTGTCATTCTTTGTGTTATGGACTTGTTTGTCAATAAGGGCGGGTTTCCAAATGGCTGGTAGGCGGGAGGTATCATCTCATTTGTTCATGCTGTGAGGGCGTTTTTCTATCTCGATGGCTTCTCTGATTATTCTGTTATTAAAGTGTTCAGTTTTGGCGATAGTTCTGGTCTTTTTGAAATCAATTTCATGTCCTGTGGCTTTAAGGTGTTGGACCAGGGAAGAAGTTGGTTCCTCTTTTTTGACTGAGTTTTTGTGTTCTTCAATGCGTGCACTTATTCTTTTGTTGGTTTGTCCGATGTATGTGGTGGGGCAGGCAGTACATGGGATTTTATATACTCCTTGATTTATGTACTCCATGTACTGTCTCCTTAACATCACTGCACTCTTTTGATTCTTCATACGGAAGGATTGTGCATTTCTTGTGGTACAAGAATTTAATCTTTTTTTTTCCTTCTTCTTCTTCTAAGAAAAGGCCAGGCTTAGCATCTGAATGGAGTCTCTGAGAATGCTCAGGGAAATTACATAGCCAGGACAAAAGCACGATTAGATTTAACTCAATTTAAATATGTGCGTGTAAATGAAATGAAATACGGTGAATGTAATTACTTTTCGTGTATTTAATCATTCTTCCTTCCCTGCATTGTATGGGAAGTGGTGAGTGCTCTGAGCTAACCTTTGTTGAGCCTGAAAAAGCTAAACAGGCTCAGAGCTGGCTAGAAAATGGATGGGAACCACCACGAGGTTTCAAGATTATAAAATATAATCAGGGAATTTTTAAAAAACAAAACAAAACAAAACAAAACAACACATTAAAATCCTACAATAAAGCAAAGGATTTAAAAAAAAACACCCTTATTTATTTAGCAGTACTCAGGTAGTTCCCCAAACTTACAACCACAAATGAGATTGAAATTTCTGCCGCAAAAGCAAGACGGTCCTTAAATGGGTTTTGCTCCATTTTACGACCTTCCTTGCCACCATCACAGTTGCTAAATTAGTAACACAGTTCTTAAGTGAACCTGGCTTCCCCACTGACTTGGCTCGTCAGAAGGTCCCAAAAGAGAGTCACGTGAACCCCCTCCCCCCCGGGATGCAACAATGGTCATAAGTATGAACATTTGCCAAGCCTCTGGTTTTTTGATCACGTGATCATGGGGACACAGCAAAAGTCGCAAAAGTGAGAAAAACCGGTCATAAGTCACATTTTTCACTGTTGTTGTAACTTTGAATGGTCCCTAAGTCAACCATTGTAAGTCATCCACAACTCCTCCCTTCTCAGGTACATCTCCATTTTCAGATACCAAGAGAAGTAGTTTGTCTCATTCAGATGAGAAAGTATGAAACCTCTTCTCATTATGCTGACGGAGTCCATGTTGGCTGCTACCACCCCAAACCACTATAAACCACAAGCCTTAACTCCTCTGGCTCTGGGTCAAGCTCTCACTCGGTTTCTCCTCACTCTGGGCCCATAACCTGTCAGAGCGTGCCACAGTCTTATTGCGCTGAGATAATCCAGGAGTAAGCACAGTAAACAGTGGTTTGTATTAAATGGTGGTTTATCTTACACTATCTACAATATCACACACCAGGAACAATATACATATATGTGCTAATACAGCAGGATTCAACAAACCATGATTACAGCAGGAAACGGAAGAGAGAGAACACATCAGCAAAGCCTTCCCATTATACAAAGGCTCTTAAAGAGATACAAACCCTGCTGAGTCATTCTCATCATTACATTACATCGTACATCTTACATTACGTAAGTTGGTTAGCTGTTAAATCAATACCTTGACAACTTACCGGTATATAGCTGCTTATCTCACCAACACATAACTGAGTAGCATATAATACAATACCCGTTAAGAACTCCATAACCATCTACAAAGAATCAAAAATAAACAAACCAAAGAAGTAAAATAAACAGATAAAACCCACCATGGTGGAAAAATGAGCATTGTTTAATTTTATGAGTTGCCATCGTACCTCTAAGAGTCTTGCTGTCTCGATTTTGTGCCATAGAGAGTCCACTTGGTCTAGTGGTGAAGGCACCAGGTTAGAAACTGGAAGACAGTGAGTTCTAGTCCCACCTTAACCATGAAAGCTGACTGGATGACTTTGAGCCAATCACCAGGAAACTGTGACTTCTAGGCTCGCCTTAAGCATGAAAGCTGCTTGGGTGACTTTGAGCCAATCACCAGGTGGCTGTGAGTTCTAGGCTCACTTTAGGCATGAAAGCTGGTTGGGTGACTTTGAGCCAATCACCAGGAGACTGTGAGTTCTAGTCCCACCTTAGGCGTGAAAGTTGGTTGGGTAACTTTGGGCCAAACACCAGGAGTCTGAGAATTCTAGTTCTAGGCATGAAAGCCATCTGAGTGACTTTTGGGCCAATCACCAGGAGACTGTGAGTTCTTGCCCACCTTAGTCTCACTTTAGGTATGAAAGCTGTTTGGGTGACTTTGAGCCAATCACCAGGAGACTGTGCGTTCTAGTCCTTCTTTAGACATGAAAGCCGGCTGGATGACTTTGGGTCAATCACCAGGAGGCAGTGAGTTCTAGTCCTACCTTTAGGCATGAAAAGTCCTTCTCAAGGACCTGGAATAGGCAGATGTGGATGTCTGATGGTGTTAAAGGTATCATCACAAGATGTAAGCCATTCCTAGTAAAGTTGCCTTTTGCAATTGACTGATGGTGAATTTCTCAATGCCGATGGTGTTCAGGTGGTGCTCCAGTTTGTTTTGGGATTGCACCCAAGGCGCCTGTCACTATTGGTGCTACAGTCTAGCTTTCTTTTGCTACAGTCCTTCTATTTCTATTTGTCGGCCTCTGTATTTTGTTGTCTTCTCCAGTTGCCTCTCTTCCGCTCTGCTGTTTCCAGGTACTGTCATATATTTATTTATTTTTTTCTACTAGCCACTGCTAGGAGTGACATGATAGCAGTGTTCCAATATCTCAGGGGCTGCCACAAAGAAGAGGGAGTCAAGCTATTCTCCAAAGAACCTGAAGGCAGGACAAGAAGCAACGGGTGGAAACTGACCAAAGAGAGAAGCAACCTGGAACTAAGGAGAAATTTCCTAACAATTAAAACAATTAAATCAGTGGAACGACCTGCCTCCAGAAGTCGTGAGTGCCCCAACACTGGAAGCTTTTAAAAAAAGACTGGACAACCATTTGTCTGAAATGGTGTAGGGTTTCCTGCCTGAGCAGGAGGCTGGACTAGATGACCTCCAAGGTCCCTTCCAACTCTGTTATTCTGTCATTCGTTCACACGTTTATTCTATCATATCTCACTTCACCAACACCCATTTCTTAAGCGGTCCAATCCCATTGCATTCAACTTTGTTTTTTTTTAGCCACTTAGTCTTATCATTAATAATTAGAAAGTTAGAATTAGTTAATGTCTGTTCTTTAATAAAAAAAAATGATAGGTTTGCTCGGCATGGTTGATTAAGTCAATTCCCATAATTACCAAGAGAGTTATTAGGATGCTTTTTTCATGCAAGGAACAAAGAATATGACCCCGAAGTCTTTGTTGGATGCTCTACTCTATCTTACTCAGTGGGGAGAGTGTCTCTGGCCATTTGAAAGGTCCCCAAAGTGGTCATTAGTGATGACTGACCTGCTAAAATTCTGGAGGGCTTGGAGTAAACCGTTGGAGGCCTTGATGCATCCTCATAAATCAATATGAAAGTCAATAGATTTTGTTCCTCTTAGAGTTTTGAATTCCCTTTCATTGGCGGGAGATGCTAATGATTGTAAATAAATACAATTATGTTGGGGGGGCACATAGATAGTGTGCCTTGAACCTCAAATGTCAAGCTGACCTCTTCAGATTCATTAGCCTGGCGTACCGTTTCTCGACATTTTTAAAAAGATGTAATTTGCCGTGTCAGCTTGAGCTGTGACCTATTGGCTGCCAAACTTTTATTATTTATAACTCTTGCTTATTGCAGTTAAAAAAAATAAAATACAGATAGGAAGCTAAAGGCTGAAAGTAAAGTCGCCTTTTCAAATCAAGATCAGCTCTTAGCAGTTTCCTAGAAACTGAAAATAAGGTCTTCTGAGAACATCCCAGGTTGATTGATGGCCCTGGAATTTCCTTGTGGTCCTCTATCCAAACCTTAACCAGGATCAATCCTGTTTAGGTTTTCAAAGTAAAAAAAAAAGAAAAAGATGTTGAGACTCTAGAAACTGTACAGAGCAGAGCAACAAAGATGAACTGGAACTGGGTATGTCTAGTTTAATGAAGAGAAGGACGAGGGGTGACATAATAGCAGTCTTCCAATATCTGAGGGGCTGCCCCAAAGAAGAGGTAGTCAAGCTATTCTCCAAAGTGCCTGAAGGCTGGACAAGAAGCAATGGGTGGAAACTCATCAAGGAGAAAAGCAACCTAGAACTAAGGAGGAATTGCTTGACTACAAGCAAAATCATTCAGTGGAACATAACAACAACAACGATGATGACGACAATGATGATGATGTTGGAAGGGACCTTGGAGGTCATCTAGTCCAACCATCTGCTCAGGCATTTCAGTCTCTTCTTAAAGACTTCCAGCATTGTAGCATTCACCGCTTCTGGAGGCAGGTTGTTCCACTGGTTAATTGTTCTCACTGTCAGGAAGTTTTTCCTTAATTCCAGGTTGCTTCTCCCCTTGATTAGCTTCCATCTGTTGCTTCTTGTCCTGCCTTCAAGTGCTTTGGAGAATAGCTTGACTCCCTCTTCTTTGGGGCAGCCCCTTTGTGTCCGACTCTTCCATTCTATTCTCTCAAGCTTAAGGTGTTGTGGTTTATGCCCTCAACCACCACTTGAAGAACTTAAGGTGACCTTCAAGTCCTGGCAAATTGTTATTCACAGCTACTTTGAGCCCAGCAAACTTGGCAAGTCTTCCGAAGAAATCTGGAAACATTCTGGAGGAAATTTATATCGTCATTTAGTCAAGCTCTCCATTCCCCAAATATATCTAGGCTTATGAAATGGTAGGGTGCATTTATTATAGGGAATCTTTTCGTTTTGATAATTAAGACCAACTTCCATATTTTTTCGACTTACCACTGTGCGCTGCAGTAGGGTTGGCCAATGATTCATGTTTTTTTGTCATTTCCTCTTAGGTTGATTATAATTCACAACTTCAGATTTGGGTTTTATGAGGCAATACACTACTGGCAATTTATTGACGATGATGTGACTATTATCCTACTGGGGAGCACCCATTTGTTCAAATGCCACATATTTTTTTGGGAAGGAAAAAAAAGAAAACATATTTATGAGAATCCATGTTTTATGTTTCACTCCATAATTTCCATAATTAGTTTTGAAGTTCTTTGTAAAACAAAGAATATTACATGCTGGAGAGGAGGAGGAGGAGGAGGAGGAGGAGGAGGAGGAGGAGGAGGAGGAGGAGGAGGTGGAGGTGGAGGTGGAGGTGGAGGAAGAGGAGGAGGAGGAGGAAGAAGAAGAGAAAGAGGAGGAGGAGGAAGAAGAAGAGGAAGAGGTAGAGGAGGAGGAGGAGAAGGAGGAAGAAGAAGAAGAAGAAGGAGAGGAGAAGGAGAAGGAGAAGGAGAAGGAGAAGGAGAAGGAGAAGGAGAAGGAGAAGGAGAAGGAGAAGGAGAAGGAGAAGGAGAAGGAGAAGGAGAAGGAGGAGAAGGAGGAGGGGGAGGAGGAGGAGGAGGAGAAGAAGAAGAAGAGGAAGAAGAAGAAGAAGAAGAAGAAGAAGAAGAGGAGGAGGAGGAGGAGGAGGAGGAGGAGGAAGAAGAGGAGGAGGAGGAGGAGGAAGAGGAAGAGGAAGAGGAAGAGGAAGAGGAGGAAGAGAAAGAAGAAGGAGGAGGAGAAGAAGGAGGAGGAGGAGGAGGAGGAAGAGGAGGAGGAGGAGGAAGAAGAGGAAGAGGAAGAGGAGGAGGAGGAGAATTGTAAGTGACCCAGTGTCCCTTTGTATGGTGGGATGGGAGCAGTGGTGGGATTCAGCCGGTTCGCACCACTTCAGCAGAACTGGTAGCTAATTTTTTGTTGCCCAGGCCTAGAATCGTCATCCACACAAAGAATTGGTTCTTCACCTATTTGAATCCCACCAATGGACAGGAGGCATGTAAACAAACAAACAAACACACACACACAGACACACACAAACAAACAAACAAACGGATGAATCTCAGCATCTTCCCCAACCCTTTTCCTTGCCGCTGGGCTGAAGAAAAGTAGATGGTGGGGATAGAATGGCTCTCAATTAAGAGACGGACTATCTCTATCAATTCCTCATCCCTTTAAAATCCCGGAAGCCAGGTGCAAGAATCTATGTAAATGTCACCCTACTTTTCTACCAAGTTAGAGGCAGATCTTCCGAATTTGCATAATTTAGACGGATCGCTGTGTTCAGCTTTTTTTTTTTTTTTTTTTGGCAGCGCCTTCCGATCACCTGGGAGAAGAAGAATCGTCTATTGTTCCGGCAGGCTACATCTGGACTTGTCTATGGGAATCACGAGCACCATCCATCCTTCCCCCACTCCTCTTTTCAAAGAGCCCCCTTACAATGCACAGTACCAAAGAAGAAAAGATGTTGTCTTCAACAGATGTTGGAGATGAAAAACGGCTAGGGCGATAGCAATTTGTTATGTAGTTATGGAGCCACCATCTGTTGTCTGTAGAGGCTCAATTCATTCAGAGGGAATCAACCTTCACCAAGAAACATGGTTCCTTCTTTCTTGTCCATTCTCCTTCCTTCCTTCCTTCCTTCCTTCCTTCCTTCCTTCCTTCCTTCCTTCCTTCCTTCCTTTCTTCCTTGCCATGGTGGTGCAGTGGTTAGAAGGAAGTATTGCAGGCTAACTCTACCCACAACTAGGAGTTCAATCCTGACCAACTCAAGGTTGACTCAGCCTCCCATTCTTCCAAGATCGGTAAAATGAGGACCCCGATTGTTGGGGGCAAGAGGCTGACTCTGTTAACCACTTAGAGGGGGTTGTAAAGTACTACAGAGCAGTGTAGTAAGTCTAAGTCAGGGGTTCTCAACCTTGGCAACTTTAAAACTTGTGGACTTCAACTTCCAGAATTCCTCAGCCAGCTTTGCTGGCTGAGGAATTCTGGGAGTTGAAGTCCACAAGTCTTAAAGTTGCCAAGGTTGAGAACCCCTGGTCTAAGTGCTATTGCTATTCCTTCCTTCCTTCCTTCCTTCCTTCCTTCCTTCCTTCCTTCCTTCCTTCCTTCCTTCCTTCCTTCCATCCATCCTTCCTTCCCCTTCTTTCTTTCTTTCTTTCTTTCTTTCTTTCTTTCGTCAACTAAAAAACATTTTTATTAAGGTCCTCTGCTTGATAAATGCCCCTAACCCTAACCCTATAAATGCAATCAAAGGAATTCTCTTATTCTCTTATTCTGCTATTCTGCTTTCTGTGATGTGTGTACCATTGGAAGACTAGGCTGTGGACAGATCACTGGAGAAAATCTATCTGGTTGCTAAGAGTTGACAACAACATGAAAAAAGACGTTGGAAAAAGTTTCAGAGAAGAGCAACTAAGATGATCCATGCCCTGGAGACCAAAACATACAAAGAACGGCTGCAGGACTTGGGTTTGGCCAATCTGGAGAAAAGAAGAAACAGGGGTGACATGTTAGCAGTATTCCAGTATCTGAGGGGCTGCCACTAAGAAGAGGAAGGGGTCAAACTATTCTCCATAGCACTGGAAGACAGGACGAGAAACAATGGTTGGAAACTGATCAAGGAGAGAAGCAACCTGGAATTAAGGAGAAATATCCTGACAGTGAGGACAATTAACCAGTGGAACAGCTTTGCCACCAGAAATCATGGGCGCTCCATCACTGGAGGTTTTTAAGAAGAGGCTAGACAGTCACTTGTCTAAGATGGTGTAGGTTCTCCTGCTTGAGCAGGGGGCTGGACTAGAAGACCTCCAATGTCCCTTCCAGCTCTATTCTATTCAACATGATAGTCCCCAATAATCAATCAGAGTAAATATACATTCAGTTCCATTGTTAGATCCAACAGACCAAGCAGTAAAAGGACAGCACATTTCATTTGTTATGAGTGATTGCGTTGGGAAATTGTAGGCAAAAATGCTGGCATCTTTTCTTGCTGGTAACAAAGAAAAAAAAATAGAGTTGGTTGAAGTGAAGAGACATGTCCCACCGAAGGCTGAATGACATAATATATTCTCGAAAGAAAAAGGGCACGGTCTGGCATCAGATAAAGGGCAGGCACTTAGGGAGTTTTAGCAGAAAATTCTTCATTCCGAGAGTAATAGACTGCTGAAATGGACAAAGAGAGGAGGCATCAAATTGAAGGAACATTAAAAGGCAGGCAATAAATATTGGGAGGGGGAAAAAAAGAGATACTTTGGACAGTGAATGAAAAGCTATTCCCGAAGAGCTGGGACAGCAAGAAAAGAACCAGTGGGCGAAAGACGAAGCCCAGAGGAAACGGCTGGTAATGGATGAGACCTTGAGGAAATGGCACAGTTACTCTCCACGCAGGTGTTTCAGGTCCGTGGGTGAGCCACCAAGAAAAGGAGCTCAGGGAAAATATATCAAGGCTGATGTGTTCGTGACAAGTGGATCTCCATGAAAGTGACTCAACAAAGGAATGTATTTAGTAGGGGAGGGGAAGGAGAGAAGGAGAGAAGGAGAGATAAGAGGGAAGGAGAGGAGGGAAGGAAAGGAAAGGGACAAAGGGGAAGGGAAGGGAAGAATGGGAAAGGAAAGGACAAAAGGGAAGGGGAGGGACAAAGGGGAAGGGAAGAGAAGGGACAAAGGGGAAGGGAAGGGAAGGGAAGAAGGGGAAAGGAAGGGACAAAAGGGAAGGAACAAAAGGGAAGGGAGAAAGGGGAAGGGAAGGGAAGAAGGGGAGAGGAGAGGAGAGGGCAGGGGAGGAGAGGAGAGGAGAGGAGGGAGGGGAGAGGAGAGGAGAAGAGAGGAGAGGAGAAGAGAAGAGAGGAGAAGAGAGGAGAGGAGAGGGGAAGGGAGGGGAGGGGAGGAGAGGAGAGGGGAGGGGAGAGGAGAGGAGAAGAGAGGAGAAGAGAGGAGAAGAGAGGAGAGGAGAGGAGAGGAGAAAAGAGGAGAAGAGAGGAGAAGAAAGGAGAGGAGAGGGGAAGGGAGGGGAGGGGAGGGGAGGAGAGGAGAGGAGAGGAGAGGAGAGGAGAAGAGAGGAGAGGAGAAGAGAGGAGAAGAGAGGAGAGGAGAGGAGAGGGGAGGACAGGAGAGGGGAGGGGAGAGGAGAAGAGAGGAGAGGAGGAGAGGAGAGGAGAGGAGAGGAGGGAAGGGAAGGTGGAAGGAGGAAGGAGGAAGGAGGAAAGAAGGAAGGAAAGAAGGAGAGAAGGAGAGAAGAGGAGGGAAGGGGGAAGAAGGAAGGAAGGAAGGGAGGGAGGAAGGTAGGTAGGAAGGAAGGAAGGAAGGAAGGAAGGAAGGAAGGAAGGAAGGAAGGAAGGAAGGAAGGAAGGAAGGAAGGAAGGAAGGAAGGGTCCAACCATTCTTAGTGGCTATTCTAGGTGAACTTCAACATAGTCAAAAAAAAAAAATACGGACCTCTCCATTTCCAACACGTTGTTCCTTAGATCTTGTAGAAAAGATTGCACGGAACCTTTGGTTCACGCTCTGCCTATTGACTTCTAAGAGATTAGTGTAAACTCCCAAAATCTTCTCAAATTCTTTTGCTTACCAACTGACCTGCAGCAAAAGACCTGCAACAATGGGCTGAATGTTCTGACCAGGAGAGCCAGGGCCAAAAAAAAAAAAAAAAAGACAAGATTTCAGAAAACTAAATCTAAACCAGAGGTCCTCAACCTTTTGGGCACCAGGGACCGGTT
Source organism: Bothrops alternatus (assembly GCA_034064705.1). Taxonomy (NCBI): domain Eukaryota; kingdom Metazoa; phylum Chordata; class Lepidosauria; order Squamata; family Viperidae; genus Bothrops; species Bothrops alternatus. The sequence goes on from JARGCV010000705.1 coordinate 59,383, forward strand.
CCGTGGAGAGAGGTTTTTCCGTGAATTGGAGGGGGCGTGGCTTTGTATGCTTCCTGCATCCTGTGGGTGGGGCTTTGCTTGTTTGGGTGGATCAGTGGCTGGCATGCCACGGTCCAGCGCTGGTCCATGGACCGGGAGTTGGGCACCCCTGATCTAAAGGATTGGAAGTGCTGGGGCAGAGGACAAGAGAGGGAGGCCAAAAGACGAGTGGGCTTAAATCACAAGGGAGCAGCAGCTGGAGAAAAGACAAGGGGGATGGAAGCTGGGCTTCCAACGGCTAGCCCAGGGGTAGGCCACCTTGGCTCTTTTATGACTGGTGGACTTCAACTCCCAGAATTCCTGAGCCAGAAGGGCTCAGCTTGGAAACCTCTCCCTTTCCCCTCAGCATGACTGGCTCAGGAATTCTGGGAGTTGAAGTGCACGAGTCATAAAAGAGCCAAGGTTGCCTACCTCTGGACTAGGCCTAGGTCGCTTTATGACTCATGGACTTCAACTCCCAGAATTCCTGAGCTATCATAGCTCAGCTTGGAAACCTCTCCCTTTCCCTTCAGCATGGCTGGCTCAGGAATTCTGGGAGTTGAAGTGCACGAGTCATAAAGGAACCAAGGTTGCCTACCCCTAGGCTAGGGAGAAACAATTCCAGCAAGCAGCATCAGAACAAGGGCAAAAAGGTAGAAAAGGGAGGCATTAGAGCAGAGGAAGGGAAGGGTGGAGGGACAGAGGGAGAGGGAGAGAGAGAGAGAGAGAGAGAGAGAGAGAGAGAGAGAGAGAGAGAGAGAGAGAGAGAGAGAGAGAGAGAGAGAGAGAGAGAGAGAGAGAGAAGCCATGGGAGCAAGGATGAAAGGGGAAAACAAGGAACTGCATTCAAACAGGCGTCATGAGTGGAAGGACACCAGAACGACAAAAACTGCATCTTGCAGGCCCAAAAAAAGAAAAAAAGGAAGGAAAGAGGCAACAATGGAGATTGCAGAAAAGAAGTCCTCCTACGCAGGTTGTGGGTTGCAAAGGTAGCTGGCCATTTGTGGAGAAGGAAAGAAGAAAAGGGTCTAGAACAATGGTGGTGAACCTATGGCATAGGGGGCACTCAGAGCCCTCTCTGCGGGTGCATACATTGCTGCCCCAGCCCCATCTCCCCCCGCAGCCCCTTCCTAACCAGCAGCCCCTGGAGGAGAGTTGCCCCCAGGCGCGGCCCACGCAGAGCAGTGTAGCTAAGGACATGTCAGCCGGGCAGTGGGGAAAAAGACTCCGTCCTCACACCCCATCATGTGCAGATGATGCTGCAGGGCACGGGCGGAGGGTGTGGCCACCATAGCACTGCTGGGTTGGCTGGCTGATCTGCTGTGGTGAGCCATGGAGGCGGTGTGTGGCCCTGGGGGGGGCAGGGCAGGTGGCGGGGTGGTTTTGGGCACCATCACTGCTCTAGGACAACTCCCCATGTCCAACTCACTCTGACTGACTCACCCCAGCCCATTTGATATGGGGCAATTCAATCAATCAATCAATAAATAAATAAATAAATAATCAAGAATGAAGAACACGTGAAGTATTAATACCACTTTACAAGGCCTTGGTAAGGCCACACTTGGAATCCTGCATCCAGTTTTGGTCACCACAATGTAAAAAAGATGTTGAGACTCTAGAAAGAGTGCAGAGAAGAGCAACAAAGATGATTAGGGGAGTGGAGGCTAAAACATATAAGGAAAGATTGATGGGATTGGGGATGTCTAGTCTAATGAAGAGAAGGAAGAGGGGGGACATGATAGCAGCCTTCCAGTATCTCAGGGGCTGCCCCAAAGAAGAGGGAGTCAAGCTATTCTCCAAAGCGCCTGAAGACAGAACAAGAAGCAACGGATGGAAACTGATCAAGGAGAGAAGCAACCGAGAACCAAGCAGAAACTTCCTGATGGTGAGAACAATTAATCAGTGGAACAACCTGCCTCCAGAAGCTGTGAATGCTCCAACACTGGAAGTTTTTAAGAAGAGACTGGACAGCCATTTATCTGAAATGGTATAAACTTTCCTCCCTGAGCAGGGGGTTGGACTAGATGACCTCCAAGGTCCCTTCCAACTTTATTATTATTATAACTCCCCATGTCCAACTCACCCTGACTGATTCACCCTGGCCCATTTGACATGGGGCAATTCAATCAATCAATCAATCTATCTATCTATCAATCAGAATAGAGCTGGAAGGGACCTGGGAGGTCTTCCAGTCCAGCCCCCTGCTCAAGCAGCAGAACCTATAGCATTTTGGACAAATGGCTGTCCAGTCTCTTCTTAAAAACCTCCTGTGTTGGAGCATTCACCGCTTCTGGAGGCAGGTCGTTCCACTGGTTCCTAATCTCTGGTCCTACGCCTGAAAGTATGTTTCCCTCTTTTATCTTATGCACACATAGATGTACACAAACACACACATGCAAAGAGTCTCGGAACATCTAAAATATTGCTCAATGGTGCTGATTTTCAAGGAAGCTGGAGATTAATATGAAAATGTCACACACACACCATCCGCTTTATTTGAGCAAGAAGCATCTAACCACAATGGTATCCTTTCCCATCTGCTAAATAAAAGGAAGTAGATTCTCCTTCTCAGCTTTTTTTTTCTTTTGAAAAAAAAATACTACTCTATAAAAATTGAACGATAGGAAAGCCCTTGAAAGTAATCATCAAAAATGCAAGCCAATTGTCGCCTCCTTTGATAAGCTGTGTAGAGTCAAATAGGTGGCCGTTAAAATCCCCAGATCAGGAATAATGCAAGTTTGTAATTCTATTTCTCATTCCCCTGATTTCTGTCTGATATTTTTGTTTATCACAGAATTATATTCCAGTCCTCATTTGCAGCCATATTGTGCAAATTATTCATGTTCTGCCATGGGAAAAAAATATAATAAATAAAAGCCCCAGGAGTATAAATTGATCTACGTCCATCTTCTGGGACTTAAAATTGCAGTGATTTTAACTTTTTCATTCCTTTCCATTTTGAAGGAGAGGCAGCCCTATGCAAAGCCAATATTGGGAGAATTAAGACTTTAAGTCTCCCTGAATGATCTTATAGCATGCAATTTATACACTTACTCTTTCTTTTTTTAAAATAACCATCCTGAGTCTGGGCAAAAAATTGGTCTCATGGGAGGTGTGTTGTTAAAAGTGTGATTGGCTGGAGAATCTGAAATTTTATCCTGTTTGGCTTCAGTTGGGATGGATGAAGAAGCTTCATTTTGAATGTTGGCTCAACAGTACCTGGGTCAAATCACTGCTTGGAACTGAATTTTCAATCTTCAGATCCAATCAGTGGCTGATTGAAAGCATCTTTGAATCCGTACAAAAACTTGGTAAGGTATTTGCACATTATAGATACATTTGTTTCTGTTCCAATCTCATTACTGGATCAAATTTATTTGATCAACCCTGAATTGATTTCCAAATTTGAATTAGATTGACAGTTGGAATAGATGGATGGATTGATTAATGGGTGGGTGGATAGGTGGAAGGGAGGGAGAGACGGAGGGAGAAAGGAAGGAAGAATGAAAAGGAAGGGAAGGGAAAGGGAGGGAGGGGAGGGGAGGGGAGGGGAGGGAGGGGAGGAAGGAAGGAAGGAAGGAATAATGAAAGGGAAGGGAAGATAGGTAGAAAGGTAGAGAGATAGAAAGAGAGAGGGGGAGGGAGGGATGGGAGGAAGGAAGGAAGGGAAGGGAAGGGAAGGTAGGTAGAGAGGTAGAGAGATAGAAAGAGATGGGGGAGGGAGAGATGGGAGGAAGGAAGGAAGGAAGGAAGGAAGGAAGGAAGGAAGGGAAGGTAGGTAGAGAGGTAGAGAGATAGAGAGAGAAGAATGGAGGGAGGGAGAAAGGAAGGAAGGAAAAATGGAAGGGAAGGGAGGGGAGGGGAGGGGAGGGAGGAAGGAAGGAATGAAAGGGAAGGGAAGGGAAGGGGGAGGGAGGGGAGGAAAGAAAGAATAATGAAAATGAAGGGAAGGTAGATGAAGGGAAGGTAGAGAGATAGAGAGAGGAATGGAGGGAGGGAGAAAGGAAGGAAAGAAAAATGAAAGGGAAGGGAGGGAAGAAGGAATAATGAAAGGGAAGGGAAGAGGAAGAGGAAGGGAAAGAAAGGGAGGGAGGGGAGGAAAAAAGGAATAATGAAAATGAAGGGAAGGTAGGTAGAGAGGAGGAGGAAGGAAGAACTAAGGAAAGGGAAGGGAAGGTAGTAGAGAGGTAGAGAGAGACAGGAAGGAAGGAAGGAAGGAAGGAAGGAAGGAAGGAAGGAAGGAAGGAAGGAAGGAAGGAAGGAAGGAAGGAAAAGGAAGGAAAAGGAAGGAAGGAAGGAAGATATTTTCTCATGCTATCTGCCAGCTTTCCACAAGGATACTCAATGGGGAAGCCTGCAGGAAGTTTTTCCTGCTCCCATTGCTGATAGCTATTTGTTTGTTTGTTTGTTTGTTTGTTTGTTTGTTTGTTACATTCATTCATTCATTCATTCATTCATTCATTCATTCATTCATTCATTCATTCATTCATTCATTTTGCCCATATGTCTACCAAGCCCATGTGGTCATTTTGTTTCTCTGCTTCGGTATAAGGGAATATCTCTGAAATGATAACCCGGTGGGATACGAGTTTTCTAGTTGATACTGAATGGCAAATGGTTCAGTTGCTGGTATTTCTTTGCCGTTTCCTCCCCTTCACCTCCTTGAATCTGGCTGAGTAGATCTCAAACCCTTGCCTTGTTTCAGAAAGCTGCCGAAAAGAAAAATATGTGAGTTACTATGCCAATTAGGTACTGTCCATTGGGTTTTCATGGTAAAGATACTGGAGTGGGTTGCCATTTCCTTCTCCAGTGGATCACATTTTGTCAGGCTGAGTGCCAAAGAATGGAGGCCTTTGAACTCTGGTGCTGGAGAAGACTCCTACGAGTCCTCTGGACTGCAAGGCGTTCAAACCGGTCAGTCCTAGAGGAGATCAACCCTGACTGCTCTTTAGAAGGCCAGATCCTGAAGTTGAAACTCAAATACTTTGACCACCGAATGAGAAGGAAGGACTCACTGGAGAAGAGCCTGATGCTGGGAAAGATGGAGGGCAATAGAAAAAGGGGACAACAGAGAATGAGGTGGCTGGATGGAGTCACTGAAGCAGCAGGCGTGAGCTTCAATGGACTCCAGAAGATGGTAGAGGACAGGAAGGCCTGGAGGAACGTTGTCCACAGGGTCGCGATGGTTGGACATGACTTTGCAACTAACAACAACATGCCAATTAGAGAGGAGCTGAAAGGGTTGCTATTATCTGTCAGTGGGACACCCCTTCTCCCATTTGCCTCCATGATCTGCAGAGGGGACATGATATTGTGGTCCCAAAGGAATCATGTGTCAGTTCCAGTGGCTGACTGGCGGAGAAAAAAGTCTTTTGTCCATGAGATTGGAGAAGGCCTCAGCTTGAATCAGTGCAGCTTCTTCGATTTGTTTTAGAAGACCATCTGAACAGTTTGCAAAACAGTTGGTTGATGTGTTATAAAAGGCTGTTTTGCAGAATCATCCTTCAAAAGACAGCACTCTTTGGAAGCTTCCAACAGTCTTTATAACAGGAATATATTAACACTGCAAGTCCTTCTATTCCTACTAAGTCCCCCCAGAAATTGTGGGCACTCTGTCACTGGAAGTTTAAAAAAAGAGGCTGGACAATCACCTGTCTGAGATGGTATAGGTCCTCCTGCCTGAGCAGGGGGCTGGACTAGAAGACCTCCAAGGTCCCTTCTAGCTGGGGCTGGACTAGAAGATCTCTACGGTCCCTTCCAGATTTATTCTATTATATCTCCATTGAGTAAAATGGTATGGGTGAGTTCTATCTACCATACAACCTATCTATCTACCTATCTACCTACCTATTGGGAGTAAATTCCAGAAAAGTCCAATGAGATTTTTGAAAACTAGAGCTTTTAGAAGCCCACCTCTTAGATCCTCCAAAGTACCCTGGAGTATGGACATGGCATCTGTTTGCAACACCTTAAACCAGATGTCCCTACAGACCTATCAGCCTGACCTCGATACTTGGGAAGATCTTGGAAAAGATCATCAAGCAACAAATCAGCGAACATCTAGAGTCTAACAAAGTCATTACTAAAAGCCAACATGGGTTTGTCAAGAACAGATCATAACAGACAAATCTTATTGCATTCTTTGACCAGGTGAGAAGCAGGAGATCGACCTATGCCATTTCAGACAAATGGATGTCCAGTCTCTTCTTTAAAACCTGCTATGTTGGAACACCCACAATTTCCGATGGCAAGCCGTTCCACTGATTGATTGTTCTCACTGTCAGGAAATTCCACCTTTGTGCTAGGTTGCTTCTCTCCTTGATTAGTTTCCATCCATTGTTTCTTATCTTCCTTCTGGTAATTTACTCAAGGCCACAGAGATAACAAGGAATGACACATACACCCAAACTCTAATGAGTCTGTGGAAATATCAGCTTGTCTGAGCAGTTTCAGAAGAGAAGCCAAAATACAATCTGAAGTCTTTGAACATCCAAGCAACGTTGTCAGTCAGTCCAATGGTCAGAGTTTCCGGGTTTCCAAGCAGAAATCACTGAACAAGAGATCAGCAACAACACACACAAAACTCCAAGGAATCAGCTTTTGTTCCTGACAAATGCCTCTCCCCACAGCGTCTCCTTATGTCTCAGTCTCCAGGTGTGCCTTGTGGAGAGGGGCGGGATGCTCTCCTCCTGAGTAGTTGAGCCTCCCTGCATTGTTCCCTCCTTCTCTCCACTCTCCATGCTCTAGGATCAGGGGGGTTGTGGGCCTTGCTCATCGCCTGAACTCTGCCTCTCCTGTTCCTCCTGTCCCAATCCTGAAAGGCCCTGGCTTACCTCAGCCTGCTCTTTCCCACATTCCTCTGAAGTCACAGACCCCACTCCCTCAACCTCCATAGGTCCCATTCCAGCTCATTTTCCTTAGCAGATTCGGCTCCGAGGAAGCATGACACACTCCTCATTGTTGTTCTTGAACATTCTCGAAAAGTTCCCAAACTTCAGCTACCTATTTTTCTTCCTGGACATTTGGATCTGCAAGGAAATCACTGCTCTTTTGCCAAATCTACACACTTGGGGCATCTTTTTATGTTTAGTACCCATCCCCAAGAAGCAAGCCGGGACGCTGTAAATCAGGTTTCCCTGTGCCATCTAAAGGAAGGCTTTTAATTAAGCTGCTACAGCTTCAAACGGTGGAAGAAAGCAGAGCAATCAATACGCTTTAATTCATTGTGCTGGTAATTGTGATCTTGGGAGAGCCTCTTTAATGTAGAGATGTGGGCTTAATGGCCACGATACCGTGACAGCTAACAAGCTTTGGCCCAAGTAGATCTTTACAAATGTATTTATTTATGACAAAGGAAGGTGAATGTAGGCGTCCCAGGATAATGTTGCAGGATCCAATCTGGGTTGGTCACAAGGCAGAAAAAATCAAAGGTACAAGTCCAGATTGGGCGAGACCTGGCTCAAAAACAGCGACTGTGAGGGGGACCTTGGAGTCCTAGTGGATGTTCACTTAAACATGAGCCAGCCGTGTGCAGCAGCAGCCAAAAAAGCTAACACAATCCTGGATTGCATAAACAGAGGCATAGAATCAAGATCACGCAAAGTATTAGTACCGCTTTATAAAACCCTAGTGAGGCCACACCTGGAATACTGCAGCCACTTTTGGTCACCTTATCACAAAAAAGATATTGAGAGTCTGGAAAAAATTCAAAGAAGAGCAACTAAGATGATCCAAGACCTGGAGACTAAAACATATGAAGAACGGCTGCAGGACTTGGGTTTGGCTAGTCTAAAGAAAAGAAGAAACAGGGGAGACATGATAGCAGAGTTCCAGTATCTGAGGGGCTGCCACAAAGAGGAGGAGGGGGTCATGTTATTCTCCAAAGCACCAGAGGGAAGGACAAGAAACAACAGTTGGAAACTGACCAAAGAGAGAAGCAACCTGGAATTAAGGAGAAACTTCCTAACAGTGAGGACAATTAACCAGTGGAACAGCTTCCCTCCAGGAATCGTGGGTGCTCCATCACTAGAGATTTTTTAAGAAGAGGCTATATTACAATTTCCAAGCTTTAGGCGACCAGCGTTTCCCTTATCTCAACTTCTACATTTTTTCCCCTTTTTATAACAAAATCTAAAATTCTAAATACAAATCTTGTCTATTGGCATATAATGTTTACTTGAATATTGAGGGAAAATTAAAGCCTCGGGAAAAAAGCAATAACATTGATTGTATATAAGGATTGAATGCAAACACAATTAAGATATGTATAAGCTAGAAATTATTGATAAATGTAACAAAGATGGTTTTACTTAGTTGATAACAATAAGAACTATATTAGCTCGATATGAGATAGTAGATATTAAGGGAAAAAGAGAGGAGATACTTGATGTTGTAATTTGAGATTTGTGCTAATCGTTTATGTGTGTTATTGAATTATTGACTACCCAGTCACCACGTTGCTTTTTAAGTGTTTAATTGTAAAATCAGAAAACTAATAAAATATTATATATATATATATATATATATATATATATATATATATATATATATATATATATATATATATATATATATATATATATATATATATATATATATATATATATATATATATATATATATATATATATATATATATATATATATATAAAGAAGAGGCTAGACAGTCTCTTCTCTGAGATGTTATAGTTCTCCTGCTTGAGTGTGTGTGTGTGTGTGTGTGTGTGTGTGTGTGTGTGTGTGTGTGTGGACTAGAAGATCTCCAAGGTCCCTTCCAGTTCTACTCTACTCTACTCTACTCTACTCTACTCTACTCTACTCTACTCTACTCTACTCTACTCTACTCTACTCTACTCTACTCTACTCTACTTTATTCTATATTCCAATATCTATTCTACTCTACTCTACTCTACTCTATCCTATTCTATTCTAGTCTATATTCCAATATCTATTCTACTCTACTCTACTCTACTCTACTCTACTCTACTCTACTCTACTCTACTCTACTCTACTCTACTCTACTCTACTCTACTCTACTCTACTCTACTCTACTTTACTCTATTCTATTCTATATTTCAATATCTATTCTACTCTACTCTACTCTACTCTACTCTATATTCCAATATCTATTCTATTCTATTCTATTCTATTCTATTCTATTCTATTCTATTCTATTCTATTCTATTCTATTCTATTCTATTCTATTCTATTCTATTCTATTCTATTCTATTCTCTCTCTTTTTTTTGTTCTGTTCTGTTCTATTCTAATTCTATTCCATTCTATTCCTCATCTAGCATTTACCAAACACCAAAGGCTACCGGTAGCTGGAAACTCAGCTTGTTGCAATTCCAAACTATCTGGAAGTCAGAGAAGTTTGCCCTAAGAGAAATCTTCATCCCAATTTCGGTTTTAAAGCCGCCTGCTCTTTCTCCAAATGCCGTTCTTTTCTCTTTTTAATATCACATTTCCTGGCGAGCATTATTCATTTTGAGCGCCAGAAACAGGGCAACGCGTGAATAGGAGGAAGCCATTCATTTGTGAAAAATGACACCGAGCGTGACGGAGAAGATAAATTCTTCATGTAAAGAGAGGAGGGGGGAAGATCTGTTACAACTTTCCGTTGTCATGCATGTCTCCTCATTGTACATGGCCTTCAGCTGCAAAGTCGGGAGCTTTGTTAAGTGTCGGCCACAGACGGCTGGTCCAAATCTCCATTCAAGTCGAATTTAGGTTTGTGCTGGTTTCCCAGAATGTTGATGGCCTGGATGTTGTCAAAAACAGGTATCGCCAGCTTTTTTCCGTGGAAGCCAGAAAAAAAGACAGCTTAAAACAAAGAGTGTCTCTGGAGCTACTGAATTATCCACCTCCCAAAGGTGCTTTTCCAAAAAGCAACTGAATTTCTTGTGTTTTCTTTCCTTGAACAACAAAACAAAACGCTTGCCTTCGTAGAATTAAAAAGCTGTATCAGCAGAGGAACAGGAATCTAGATCACATGAAGCATTAGTACCACTTTATGAGCCTTAGGAAGACCACATATTTGGAATACCGCATCCAGTTTTTGGGTCACCACATTACAAAAAAGATATTGAGACTTTGGAAAAAGTGCAGAGAAGAGCAACTAATATGATTAAGGCCTGGAACTAAAAAATAAGACAGAATAGAATAGAATAGAATAGAATAGAATGGAATGGAATGAATGGAATGGAATGGAATGGAATAGAATAGAATAGAATAGAATAGAATAGAATAGAATAGAATAGAATAGAATAGAATAGAATAGAATAGAATAGAATAGAATAGAACGGGACGGGACGGGACGGGACGGGACGGGACAGGACAGGACAGACAGAATAAGAATAGAATAGAATAGAATAGAATAGAATAGAATAGAATAGAATTAGAATAGAATAGAATAGAATAGAATAGAGTGGGAGTGGAGTGGAGTGGAGTGGAGTGGAGTGGAGTGGAGTGGAGTGGAGTGGTGGAGTGGAGTGGAGTGGAGTGGAGTGGAGTGGAGTGGAGCGGACAGAATGAGAATAGAGTAGAGTAGAGTAGAGTAGAGTAGAGTAGAGTAGAGTAGAGTAGAGTAGAGCTGGA
>JARGCV010000705.1:75000-115000 GCA_034064705.1 Bothrops alternatus
ACAGGATTAACCCACCACCACCAAAACACCAAAAGGCACACTGAACTTCAGGTCAGGAGGAACAACTCTAAACACAAAAGCCCAGGAAGGTGTAAAAATCCACCACTCCCATCTCCATGTGGTCCACTGCTCCAGAGCCTCATGTGTTGTGGTTCTGCTCTTCAATAATCTACAACCTTCTTTCTAAAGCAGTCTCCATTTTGTTTAGTCTTGGCATGGACTGGACCCTGATGAAGATTTTTTCTTTCAACCGATGTTTCTTCTTCCAGTTTTAAAATCACACACATCTTTTTCCAATCCGGCCTCCTATTTTATTCCCGTTATTTCTGCTTGCCTTACAAGAGCAAGTTTCAGAGCCCATTTATTAAACTATGCCATCTTATGGTACCTCTGAGACATGCCTTCTCTGTTGCCAAGCTTGATCTTTGCAATGTGAACACCCACCGAGGTCCAGATGGCCTGACCAACGTTTCCCCTTTAACACATCCTTAAAGATCTGTTTGTTCCCGCAGGTACTGGACAGGATGATATGTGGATCGGCCACTTGAACCTTAATTATTAATCAAGTCTCTTTTCCTTCCAGTACAGCTTATATATTTTTAATGTGTTTTTGATCCCTCTGTGAGATGCCCAGGGTCAGTAAAGAGTCAACAGCCTTAGAAATTGAAAATATAAATAAACAAACTTGCTTTGGGGAATGTTACCTGAACAGGGAAAACCAATAGATAAGACAAAACTATACAATATTTCTTCTCTTTGGCCCCCTTGAAATTTGCTTATGATCATGTCATAAAATTGAGTTCAAGCCACTCGGAATAGAGTTTTCCAATAGTTCTTTTATTCCTGTGTTATTCGGACAAAAAGCAAGGCAAGGCTGCAATTAAGCTTAATTAGCATAGAATAGAATAGAATAGAATAGAATAGAATAGAATAGAATAGAATAGAATAGAATAGAATAGAATAGAATAGAATAGAATAGAATAGAATAGAATAGAATAGAATAGAATAGAATAAGAGGGTAGAAGAGAAGAGAAGAGAAGAGAAGAGAAGAGAAGAGAAGAGAAGAGAAGAGAAGAGAAGAGAAGAGAAGAGAAGAGAAGAGAAGAGAAGAGAAGAGTAGAGTAGAGTAGAATAGAATAGAATAGAATAGAATAGAATAGAATAGAATAGAATAGAATAGAATAGAATAAGAGGGTAGAATAGAATAGAATAGAATAGAATAGAATAGAATAGAATAGAATAGAATAGAATAGAATAGAATAGAATAGAATAGAATAGAATAGAATAGAACTGGAAGGGACTTTGGAGGTCTTCTAGTCCAGCCCCCTAGTCAAGCAGGAGAACCTATACCATCTCAGACAAGTGACTGTCCAGCCTCTTCTTAAAAACCTCCAGTGATGGAGCACCCACTATTTCTGGTGGCAAGCTGTTCCACTGGTTGATTGTCCTCACTGTCAGGAAATTTCCCCTTAATTCCAGGTTGCTTCTCTCTTTTATCAGTTTCCAACCATTGTTTCTTGTCCTGCTTTCTGGTGCTTTGGAGAATAGTTTGATGCCCTTGTCTTCATGGCAGCCTCTCAAATACTGGAACTCTGCTATCATGTCTCCCCTGTTTCTTCTTTTCTTTACACTAGCCAAACTCAAGTCCCACAGCCGTTCTTCCTATGTTTTAGCCTTCAGGCCTTTGATCATCTTAGTTGCTCTTCTCTGATTTTTTTCCAAACTCTCAACATCTTTTTTGTGATATGGTGACCAAAATTGGCTGCAGTATTCCAGGTGTGGTCTTACTAGGGTTTTATAAAGCGGTACTAATACTTTGCGTGATCTTGACTCTATGCCTCTGTTTATGCAACCCAGGATTGTTTTAGCTTTTTTGGCTGCTGCTGCACATGGCTGGCTCATGTTTAAGGGATCGTCCACTAGGACTCCAAGGTCCCTCTCACAGTTGCTGTTTTTAGTTCCTTTATATTTATTTACAGTGTATTTGTAAAGTATTCAGACATGGCTCACTTTTTGTCAAATTGTGTTAGGGTGCTGCCAGATTCTACATTTGTAGAATGTTTAGAAATGTCTGTAAATTTATTAAAAAGAAAGAAACCAAAATATCACAATGGCATAAATATTCATATGACTTGTTTAATTTTAAAGTTATCTTACTACAATAAGCTATAATCAACAAGGCTATTCAGAAGAGATAATACAGGCTGTCCTCAACTTACGACTGTAATGGAGACTGCTGATTGTAAGCCATGATAGTTGTAAACTGGGTCACCTCTGTAACTGACCAATCTATGACCTTTTTTGTGGTGTTTGTTAAGAGAATGTCCCCATTGTAAAGTGACCTCCATAGTTGTTAAGTGAATGTTGTAGTTATTAAATGAACTAATACTAATAATAATAATAATAATAATAATAATAATAATAATAATAATAATAATAATAATAATAATAAAAAGTTGGAAGGGATCTTGGAGGTCAACTAGTCCAACCCCCTTCTCAGGCAGGAGAACCTATACTATTTCAGACAAATGGCTGTCCAGTCTCTTCTTAAAAACTTCCAGTGTTGGAGCATTTACAGCTTCTGGAGGCAGGTGGTTCCACGGGTTAATTGTTCTCTTAGTTCTAAGTTGCTTCTGTCTTTGGTTAGTAATCCTCCTCCTCCTAGTCCCCCTCTTCCTCCTCCTCCTCCTCCTCCCCCCTCCTCCTCCTCCTCCTCCTCCTCCTCCTCCTCCACTGATTAATTGTTCTGTCAGGAAGTTTCTCCTTAGTTCTAGGTTGCTTCTCTCCTTGATTAGTTTCCATCCGTTGCTTCTTGTCCTGCCTTCAGGCGCTTTGGAGAATAGCTTGACTCTCTCCTCTTTGGGACAGCCCCTGAGATAGTGGAAGACTGCTATCATGCCTCCTCTAGTCCTTCTTGTCATTAAATAAGACATACCCAATTCCGGAAAGTGTTCCTTATATGTTTTAGCCTCCAATGACTCACCATGGGTCAGTTTTGCCCAAAAAAATGGAAGTCAATGCATGGAGTTTTTTTTTGGGGGGGGAAACTGTTATAAAATGTCATCCCTTCACCACAGGATGCTACAAATGGTCAAAAACATCGACTGGCTGCTGAGCACGTGACATGCCATCACAGGCCTACATGACGGGGTGGCGTGGCAGTTGGAACTTCAGAACCAGGATATCAACACCTTGGGAACATCCATCATCCCTCTGAATGGTTGCTAAGTCACTGATCCTAAGTTGATGGCCAGCTGTCAAGGCATCTCCTTCTCTTTTTTAATTAGAAACTTTAGCAGTCAGGAAGTGATCAGTCAGAGTGATGGAAGATGCTCCAGGAGGACAGCACCCACCGACCTCCAGAGAAAGGAATGTTTTGAGGAATATTAAAAAAACATAATATTATATTTCCCAAAGGAATACAGTAATAGAGAAAGAAAGTTTTAGAGGTAGAAACCAGGTCTGTAGAAATGCAGATTTGATAATCCTTTCAGAAAGATTGGAGCCAGGAAGCTTGGAGCTGATGAGATTAGAAAGACAAAGATCCCTAAAATCTACATACCCCACCCAAACTCTAAGAACAGGAAACATGACCTTTAGGACATAATAGGATTAACACACCACATCAGAATACCAGAAAGGCACACTGAAGCCCAGGTCAAAGTTCATGCCACAGGAACAGGAAACAACCTCAAAAGCCCAAGAAGGTATAAAAACCCACTGCTCCCAGGAACATGTGATCACTTTTTCCAGAACCATCTTTCTGTCTGGCTCTGCTCTTCAATAAACTACAACCTTCTTTCTAAAGCAGCCTCCATTTCATTTATTCCCAGCTTGGACTGGACCCTGGTGAAGATTTTTCTCTCAACAAGGCACTGCAGAAACCGTCCGTGTAGCAATCACCACCTCCCTCGCCTTGAACAGGGGAAACCAAAACACCACTGGGAGAACTTTGAAGGAAATTCCCAAGCGCTCTGAGAACAGTGTCAACAGAAGCCTTTCCCGAAGGACAATTACGGTCTTGAGAAATCCCAAAGTTTTTAACAGAGAGGAAAGTGTGGACGAGCCATGGAGATTTCAGTGTGGCACATGGGTTGTCCTCAATTGATGACCCCAACATTTCTGTCGCTAAGCAAGTTAAGTGAGCGGGCCACCTTTCTTACCAGCGTTTCTAAGTCAATCATTGCAGTTGCTGAGTTGGTAACACTGTTGTTAAGTGGATTTTCAGAAGGTTGCAAAAGGAGGATCGCATGGGACACACTGTGACCCTCATAAATAGGAGTACGGTCTATTTATCATACTGCAGCTGTCGTAAATATGATCAAAATTCATATTTTGATCGCGCGATTCTGGGGAGGCTGCAACGGTCGTAAATGTGCGAAGTGGCCACGAGTTACTTTTTTCACTGCCGTTGTAACTTCGATCAGCCACTAAGCGAACTGTCGTCAGTTGAGGACTTCCTGTACTAGAAAATAAACCCACTGGGCTGTCCTGCAGCTCTCCCACAATAGCTGAAAAACCCAACCTGGAGAAATTCAACCATAAATTCTTAGACCCTCTATAAAGAAATTCAACAGTCTACTACAGTGGTGGTGAAACTTTTAGAGACCGAGTGCCCAAACCGCAGCCCAAAACCCACTTATGTATTGCAAAGTGCCAGGGCTGCATCAGCATTGTGCCCTCAGGGAGGTGGGGGTGGGCATGGCCCACTGGGTGGGCATGGCTGCGGTGGTCACGGCAGACTGAGTGGGCATGGCCAGGGTGGGTGTGGGCACCTTGATGTTGCTTGTGGGGGGGACACCTGTGGGGGCTGGGCAGGATTGGTGGAGATCCAGGGGGTCTCTGTTGGGTGGGTTGGTGAGCATGAGGCTCGTCCTGCAGGGTGAGGCAGGGGGTAGGGCAGGGGTGCCATTGCTGCAGGGCAAGGCGAGGCAGGGGCGGTTGCTACCTGACATCATCAGCCCCCGCACACAGAGGTCAGTGAGCGCATGGTCTACCACCTCTACTCAACCTTGCTAGTCAGCTGCTTCACCTCCTTTGTGCTGGGTGGGGCTGCTGCTCCGGGCACCAGCGGTGGCCTAATGGACCTGAGCGAGCTGGCAGCAGTGGCAGGTGTGCCTACAGAGAGGGCTCTCAGTGCCGCCTCTGGCACGCTTGCCATAGGTTCTCCATCACTGGCCTACTAGATCCAAGAGAAGAAAATTTCCCTTTCTTCCCTTTTGGAGCCGAAGAATTGCTCAGTGGTCATAAGAACATAAGAACATAAGAAGAGCCATGCTGAATCAGGCCAAAGCCCATCAAGTCCAGCATTCTGTGTCACACAGTGGCCCACCAAATGTACATGGGGATCTTGAGCAGAAAGAGAAGGCAAAACCCTCCCTTTCCCTTGACCCCCAACAAATGGTACTCAAGGGAATCCTGCCTGCCTCAACCAACATAGAGGTGGCACATGGACATCCGTTTTAATAACCACTGATACACTTGACATCCATGAATCTATCTAACCCTGCCTTGAAGCTGTCAAGGCTGACAGCTGTCACGACCCCTTCTGGAAGTGAATTCCATTTCCCTTTATTTGTCCTCACTTTCTTACCTATGAGCTTTAGGGAGTGCCCCCTTGTCCTGGTATTGTGTGATAGAGAAAAGAATTTTTCTCTATCCACCTTTTCTATCCCATGCATGATTTTATACACTTCGATCAAGTCACCCCTTAAACGCCGTCTTTCAAGGCTGAAGAGACCAAGGCGTTGCAATCTGGTTTCATAAGGGAGGCGCTCCATTTGTCAGCCTGCTGGTTTGTCTAAGGTTCCTCTTAATGGGATGCTAGGATAGCCAAATATTGAATAAAAGCTCTCCAAAGGCCTGATGTGTAATGAAATCTTGGAAGAGACGCAACATGTTGAGGCTTTGGGGGAAAAAATGAAGAGAAGAGCAACTGAGTAAAGGCCTGGAGACTAAAACAAATGAAGAACGGTTGCAGGATTTGGGTTTGGTTACTCTAGAGAAAAGAAGGGCTAAGGGGTGACATGAAAGCAGGATTCCAGTATTTGAGGGGCTGCCCCAAAGAAGAGGAGGGGTCAACTTATTCTCCAAAGCACCACAGGGCAAGACAAGAAACAATGTGTTGAAGGGAAAGTCTTCATCAGGGTTCAGTCCAAGCTGGGAATAAACAACAGGGAGACTGCTTTAGAAAGAAGGTTGCAGTTTATTGAAGAGGAGAACCAGACAGGAAGATGGTTCTGGAAGAAAAGAGAGAGAGAGAGAGCACATGTAGGGAGTGGGTTTTTATACCCCCTGGAGCCTTTTGTTTGGAGTTGTTCCTGTGGCATGAACTTTGACCTGTGTCCCTTTGGCATCTGTGGGTTAATCCTATTACGTCCTGTCTTAGAGTTTGAGTGGGTTATGTAGATTTTAGGTGTCTTTGTCCTCTTAATCTTCTAGCTTCAACCTTCCTGAATGGATTATCACGTCTGCATTTCTACAGAGCTGGTTTCTGCTTGGGGGAGGGAGACTGGGGGCTATTAAGAAAAACTGGGCATGCTTTTCTGCCTCTTTAAGATCCTTTGAGGAAATATAATGTTCTGCCCTTTTAATATTTCCTTCTCTGGGGGCTGACTTCCCACAAATGGATAGAAACTAGTCAAGGAGAGAAGCAACCTGGAATTAAGAAGAAACTTGCTAACAGGGAGGGTAAATAACTAGTAGAACAGTTTGCCAGCAGATGTTATGGGTGCCTCATCACTGGAGGTTTTAAGAAAAAACTGGACAGCCACATGTCTGAAGTGATACAGGCTCTCCTGCTTGAGCAGAGGGTTGGATGAGAAGACCGCCAAGGTCCCTTCCAACTCTACTCTGATTGATTGATTGATAAGTAACATCAGTATGGCTAGCAGAATCCTCAAGGATTTCTTTTTTTCTGATCCCACATTCCATTCATTTGCAGAAACTCCCTCACAGGGAGAAGAATTAACCAGTGGAACAGCTTGCCTTCAGAAGCTGTGGGTGCTCCATCACTAGAGGTGTTTAAGAAGAGATGGGACAGTCACTTGTCTAAAATGGTATAGGGTCTCCTGTTCCAGCAGCAGGCTGGATTAGAAGATCTCCAAGGTCCCTTTTGGATCTATTCTGATTGATTGAATCTTAATTGGAAAGCCATCAACAGGGCTGTCTCAACTCTGGGTTGAATGGATTTCTGGCTGAGGGGCAAGAAACCAGCAATCACAAGTTGGTTTGGAAAACCACACATTCTCCCTACTCCTTAATAAGCCAGCTCAACTCCCTTCCCCCCTTTCCCTCTCTCCCTGCCGCAATTAATTTTTATAGGGCTGAATTTATAGCCGGGGAGCACATAAACGAAGCCATATATCAAAATGACCATGTTGTATCCCTGACAACAAAATAATTTAACAGTAAAATATCAAATATCCTGTTAAATACTTTTTAAAAGAATGCCAGAGGTGACTTTGAAACAGGCCTTGCAAACAAACTGGTCTCCCTCACTTTGCGGGAGCTAGTTTGGCACAGAATACTACGTGGGAACTGGCTGAGTTGTGTTGGATCGTCTCCAGTTTGGTCTTAGCTGTTCCTGTACGAAGCAGAAAGTCAGTAAAAAGTTAATACGTTAACCTAACTTGCTCCCCAGCAAACCACATTCTGGGTTCTGCTACTGAAATATGGTAAATACAATAACTCTGGGTTCCTTGGTGCTCTTGTCTGCTTACAGATGTTTCATTACCCTACTGGGTAACATCATCAGTGTCAGAAGGGAGTAGGTAGTAGTTGCTCTCATTTTATATTCTAGAGCAGTGATGGCGAACCTTTTAGAGACCGAGTGCTCAAACTGCAACCCAAAACCCACTTAAGCGTCGTCGGGTGCCAGGTGGGTGTGGTCCATTGGGTGGGTGTGGCCATTGGGTGGGTGTGGCCATTGGGTGGGAGTGGCTGCCGTCGTAACGGCAGACTGGGTGGGACTAAAGTTCAATCAATCAATTCCAACTTTGGAAGATCTTTTTTTTTTTTTGCCGCAAGAAGTTGAAATTGATTGATTGAACCTTTTTTTTTTTTGCACACAGCGGCGGAGGCCTAAAGCGAAAAGGTTTTATAAAACCCAGCTGAAGGCCTAGGACTGGGGCGACAGTGCGCGTGCCCACAGAGAGGGCTCTGCATGCCGCCTCTGGCACCCGTGCCATAGGTTCGCCACAACTGTTCTAGAGGCTTGCTCTCTCACTGTTGAAGGGAATGGTACTGGTAGTTCCTTGATTAGGCTGTGGTTTATTGCTTGCTTTAATTATATCGTTCATGCAGGCTTTTCTTCAGATCTCGCTTTGCATTCCCTACGGTCACTAGTCCCTAATAAAAGTTCCCTTTTGAGACAACGCCTGTTTCAAGAGTTTAACTTTCTTGGGTGATTAGTTGAAGTGGGCCCAGACACCTCATTGGGTAGCCAAAGCATTGGAGCTTCAGCTTCAGCCTCTGCCCTTTAGGATTGGCTGATTGGATCTCCTTGCAGTCCAGGGTCCCTCAAGAGTCTTCTCCAACAGCACAATTCAAAAGCATCAATTCTCCAGCGCTCAGCCTTCCTTGTGGTCCAACTCTCCCAGCCATACATTGCTACTTTCACTATACAGACCTTGATTGGCAAGGTGATGTCTCTGCTTTTTCATACGCTGTCTAGGTTTACCATAGCTTTCCTCCCAAGGAGCAAGTGTCTTTTAATTTCATGGATGTAGTCACCATCTGCAGTGATCCTGGAGCCCAAGAAAATAAAACCTGTCACGGTTTCCACTTCTTCCATTTCATGCCAAGAAGAGATGGACTAGGATAGCAATAGCAAGAGCACTTAGACTTATCTACCACTCCACAGTGCTTTGCAGCCCTCTCTAAGTGGTTTACAAAGTCAGCATCTTGCCCCCCCTCCCCCAACAATCTGGATCCTCATTTTACTGACCTCGGAAGAAGGGAAAACTGAATCAACCTTGACATGGTAGTCAGCAGAAGAAGGAAGGAAGGAAGGAAGGAAGGAAGGAAGGAAGGAAGGAAGGAAGGAAGGAAGGAAGGAAGGAAGGAAGGAAGGAAGGAAGGAAGGAAGGAAGGGAAGGTTAGGAAGGAAGGAAGAGAGGGAGGGAGGAAGAGAGAGAGAGAAAGAAAGAAGTAAGGAAGGGAGGAAAGAAGGAAGGAAGAAAGAAAGAAAGAAAGAAGGAAGGAAGGAAGGAAGGAAGGAAGGAAGGAAGGAAAGAAGGAAGGAAGGTTAGGAAGGAAGGAAGAGATGGAGGGAGGAAGAGAGAAAGAAAGAAAGAAAGAAAGAAAGAAAGAAAGAAGGAAGGAAGGAAGGAAGGAAGGAAGGAAGGAAAGAAGGAAGGAAGGAAGGAAGGAAGGAAGGTTAGGAAGGAAGAGAGGGAGGAAGAGAGAGAGAAAGAAAGAAAGAAAGAAAGAAAGAAAGAAAGAAAGAAAGAAAGAAAGAAAGAAAGAAAGAAAGAAAGAAAGAAAGAAAGACTTATATACCGCTTCACGGTATTTTACAGTGCTCTCTAAGCAGTTTACAGAGTCAGCAACTTGCCCCCAACAATCTGGATGCTCATTATACTGACCTTGGAAGGATGGAAGGCTGAGTCAACCTTGACATGGTGAGAATTGAACTGTCAAACTGCAGTCAGCTGGTAGTCAGCAGAGGGAGGGAGGGAGGGAGAGAGACAGAGAGAGAGAAAGAAAGAAAGAGAAATAGCAATAGCACTTAGACTTATATGCCACTTCATAATGCTTTACAACCTTCTCTAAGCGGTTTACGGAGTCAGCATATTTGCCTCCAACAATCTGGGTCCTCATTTTACCAACCTCAGAAGGATGGAAGGCCGAGTCAACCTTGAGCTGGTGAGAATCAAACTGCCAAACTGTAGGCAATTGGCAGTCAGCAGAATTAGCCTGCAATACTGCCTTCTAACCACTGCACCCCCACGACTCAGGATGCCATGATCTTAGTCTTTTGTTGTTGTTGTTATTGTTAATGTTGAGTATTGATTGATGAGGATCACTAAGTAGAAGAAAGATTCTGGTAAGGGCCACGTTCAAATCTGCAAGGTGAGTAGGTCTTTACTCATGGTGGGATTCAAATATGTGAACAACTGGTTCTCTGTGTGGATGCCGCTTCTGGAAGTCCATTCTGGGCCTGGGCAACAAAAAAAATAGCTACCACTTCTGCTGAACTGGTGCAAACTGGCTGAATCCCACCCCTGGGTGTGACCCAGCTGAATACCCATCTGGCAGCTGTTCCCCAGCTCTCCTTGTGCCGGATCCAGCCTGACCTTTCTCAGGCCATCGGCTGCTGAATCAGACTTAAAAGTTCTCCGTTGACTAATTTAATTAGTTTTCTTTTGACCAGAAGAGATGAGCAGATGATTGATTTTGCAAAGGTTAATTTTTCACACTGCCAAGTCATCAGATCGCTTAATAACCCTCTCATGTTCCATTCGGACTGTTTAAGTCCTCCTTTTTCAGGACTGCAAATTATATGTTTAGGAAGCCAAACCGATCTATCTTGGAAAGAAAAAAATAATAAGGGGGGGACAGGGGGCTTTCAAACTTGATGCAAATCATGTGCCATTCAGCAGTGCTTTAAAAAAAAAGTAAAAGTTGGCTACTTGGCCCACCAAAAGGTCAGTGACTCGCCTTTATAATTGCAGATGCCTATGGCTGCTTGGCAGTTTTCAAGCTAAAGAATTCGATTAGAATGAAGACGATGATCTGATCTGTATGTAAAGATGAGCCCCTGTTGGTGGCTGGGCGGTAGAAAGTGGGGGGGGGAGTGTGTGAAGTCCAGCCTTTGACATTCAAAACCAAATCGATACTTCTGGCAGAATGTTTAACCATCTCAAATAATTTTGCCAGCTTTCCCCCCCCCCTGTAATTTGCGTCACGGACAACATTTTAATTAGAGACGCGATTTAAATCGGAGCCTCTCGATCTATCGTATTTTGGCTGCATGTCCTCCTGATTCCATCCCTTCCTGTGACAAATCCCAAAGGTGCATTTTTTTTTCAGCAGGCAACTGCACTTTCTTGTTTTTGTTTGAAGACGTTTCGCTTCTCATCCAAGAAGCTTCTTCAGCTCTGACCGGATGGTGGGCGGAATGGAAGGATTTATTTTTTTTAAAATATATTTTATTGATTTTATGATTTTAACCATGAATGCTTAAAACACACCGTGGTGATTGGGTGAACAAAAATTCCAGAGTAAAAACATACATAAACAATTCAACTTAATACATTCACTTATCATTTTTCTATTTCCCTCTCCCACACAAGACAGAAAGAAAAAGAAAAAAAGAGAAAAGAAAAAAAAAAACAAAAATATATAAATTTAATATATTCCATTTCTGTCATGAATTTCTATTAAACCTATTTTAAGACTTTATCAGTTTCATTCCAAAAATCTCCCCAATACATATACCATAATATTTATAAGATGTTAGGATACATTCTTTAGTATTCATATAGTCAATAAATGAAATAAGATGAATACCTACACATAACTTTTGGGGTTGCTCGCCCATTTCCCCCTTCACCACATCTACCCTCTTTCTTCTCTACCTTCTTTCTACCTTTCTTCTCTTCCTACTTCCCTCTTCCTCCACCCCTCTCCTTCCCTTTCTCTCCACTTCTCCTCTTCTCCTTCAACCTTCCTACTTGGAATGGAAGGATTTATACTCCTTGCAGACCGCTTGTCTGGTTAACAGTGGTTAATTGGAGACTAAAGCATATGAAGAATGGCTGCGGGACATGGGTTTGGCTAGTCTCAACAAAAGAAGAAACAGGGGTGACATGTTAGCAGTATTCCAGTATCTGAGGGGCTGCCACCAAGAAGAGGAGAGGGTCAAACTATTCTCCAAAGCACCAGAAGGCAAAATAAGAAACAATGGATGGAAACTGATCAAAGAGAGAAGCAACCTGGATTTAAGGAGAAACTTCCTGACAGTGAGAACAATTAACCAGTGGAATAGCTTGCTTCCAGAAATCGTGGGTGCTCCATCACTGGAGATGTTTAAGAAGAGACTAGACAGTCACTTGTCTGTGATGGTGTAGGTTCTCCTGCTTGAGCAGGGGGCTGGACTAGAAGACCCCCAAGGTCCCTTTCCAGCTCTGTTCCATTCTATTCTAAATGGGGACCAGGCCTGTAAAGCCTGAGGCTCTGATTTGGGCAGAATTATAAATCTCTGCTTTCCAGATGCTTAACTTCTTATTCAGGATTTGGTGAGCTTGGCAGAAGTTTCACAGACGTCACTAGAGAAAAATAGTGTATTGATTGGGGATGAGGATAAAGTCACATATGTGAGAAAATTATCCACTGCAGTACACATGCATCAAAGTTGCAGAATTGTAGAAAGACAGATGATAAAATAGGGCAAAACCCACTTAACAAACTGTCTGGCTTAGCAAGTGAAAGTTTGGGCTCAACTGAGAACTGCCCGTAGTATTTTAATGGAACAAGGTTGGCATTTACAAACTTTTGCTTGCCTTGACAATGCAGGAATGCATTGAATGTGTTTATACCATAAAGCTTCCCCTGCCCTTTTCAAGATGCTTTGCACAGCAACACTTTATCTCTCCTGAACACTGCAGAATTTATCGTTTTCAAAGGTTTCCCTTCTTTCCGCCTCTGACTCTGTACTTTGCAATATTAACAAATCACTTAAGCATAATCCCCATAGCCAGTGCACTTTATAAAAGAATAGAATAGAATAGAATAGAATAGAATAGAATAGAATAGAATAGAATAGAATAGAATAGAATAGAATAGAATAGAATAGAATAGAATAGAATAGAATAGAATAGAATAGAATAGAATAGAATAGGATGCAGAAGAGAATAGGATGCAGAATAGAATAGAATAGAATAGAATAGAATAGAATAGAATAGAATAGAATAGAATAGAATAGAATAGAATAGAATAGAATAGAATAGAATTAGAATGGAGTGGAGTGGAGTGGAATGGAATGGAATAGAATAGAATAGAATAGAATAGAATAGAATAGAATAGAATAGAATAGAATAGAATAGAATAGAATAGAATAGAATAGAATAGAATAGAATAGAGTGCAGAATAGAATAGAATAGAATAGAATAGAATAGGATGCAGAATAGAATAGAATAGAATAGAATAGAATAGAATAGAATAGAATAGAATAGAATAGAATAGAATAGAATAGAATAGAATAGAATAGAATAGAATAGAATTAGAATGGAGTGGAGTGGAGTGGAGTGGAGTGGAGTAGAGTGGAATGGAATGGAATGGAATGGAATGGAATAGAATAGAATAGAATAGAATAGAATAGAATAGAATAGAATAGAATAGAATAGAATGGAGTGGAGTGGAGTGGAGTGGAGTGGAGTGGAGTGGAGTGGAGTGGAGTGGAGTGGAATAGAATAGAATAGAATAGAATAGAATAGAATAGAATAGAATAGAATAGAATAGAATAGAATTAGAATGGAGTGGAGTGGAGTGGAATGGAATGGAATAGAATAGAATAGAATAGAATAGAATAGAATAGAATAGAATAGAATAGAATAGAATAGAATAGAATGCAGAATAGAATAGAATATAATAGAATAGAATAGGATGCAGAATAGAATAGAATAGAATAGAATAGAATAGAATAGAATAGAATAGAATAGAATAGAATAGAATAGAATAGAATAGAATAGAATAGAATAGAATAGAATTAGAATGGAGTGGAGTGGAGTGGAGTGGAGTGGAGTAGAGTGGAATGGAATGGAATGGAATAGAATAGAATAGAATAGAATAGAATAGAATAGAATAGAATAGAATAGAATAGAATAGAATAGAATAGAATAGAATGGAATGGAATGGAATAGAATGGAATGGAATGGAATGGAATGGAATGGAGTGGAGTGGAGTGGAATAGAATGGAATAGAATAGAATAGAATAGAATAGAATAGAATAGAATAGAATAGAATAGAATAGAATAGAATAGAATAGAATAGAATGGAATGGAATGGAATGGAATGGAATGGAATGGAATGGAATGGAATGGAGTGGAGTGGAGTGGAGTGGAATAGAATAGAATAGAATAGAATAGAATAGAATAGAATAGAATAGAATAGAATAGAATAGAATAGAATAGAATAGAATAGAATAGAATAGAATAGAATAGAATAGAATAGAATAGAATATGCAATGGAATGGAATGGAGTAGAGTAGAGTAGAGTAGAGTAGAGAAGAGCAGAGCAGAGTAGAGAAGAACAGACATGTCAAACACAAGGCCTGGGGGCCGGATGTGGCCCGCAAAGTGGTTTCCTATGGCCCACAAAGCCATCCTGGAAACAGTGAGGGAACAGCCCCCTTTGCCTTGGCCCTGGTCCAGGCCGGCCAGAAGCCAATGTACAATTTTGTGGTGGCCATCTATGCTGAAACGCATTCAGTCTTAGCTGCACAAGGCCGTCTGGAAACAGCGAGGAACCAGCCCCTGCCATGTTGGCTTCATCCCCTGGGTGCATGCTGGGGAGGGGTCACCCTTTGTGAGGAATGAAGAAATGGACCATTGCCTAGAAGTGGCCAGCAAATGGCCCTCGCCTACTTTACATATCCAGCTTGATGGACTCTGGGGGAGGGGTTTCGGCAGGCAGTGGGGCGCTCTCCTCACAGCGCTGAGACGTTATGCCGGGCGGCACAAATCCACAAAGAAACGCAATGCCGCCCAGCTTCCAGCCTGCCCGGTTTCAGCAGGCAGCGGGGCGCTCTCCTCACAGCACCAAGAGCTGAGCTGGGTGGGACGAATCTGATGAGAAGTGCAATGCTGCGTAGCCCCCAGCCTGCCCAGTTTCAGCAGGCAGCAAGGTGCAAAGTTGACAAGCTTCACACTGCCCGGCTCAACCTCTCGGCCCTATGAGGAGAGCAGCCCGCTGCCTGCCGAAACCACGCCCACCCAGTAGGCTACACTCACTCCATCCATGCCCCCCAGTAGGCTGCACCCACCCTGGCCACACCCACCCGGCCCCCCAAGGGCAACCACAATGCTGATCCGGCCCTCAATGAAATTGAGTTTGACACCCCTGACCTATACCATCTCAGACAAGTGATTGTCCAGTCTCTTCTTAAGAATCTCCAGTGATGGAGCACCCACAATTTCTGGTGGCAAAGCTGTTCCACTGATTGATTGTCCTCACTGTTAGGAAGTTTCTCCTTAATTTCAGGTTGCTTCTCACTTAGATCATTTTCAATCTGTTGCTTCTCATCCTGCCCTCTGGTGCTTTGGAGAATAATTTGACTCCCTTTCCTTTGTGGCAGCCCCTCAGATACTGGAATAGTGCAATATAGTGCAAGAGGACACAGCCAGCCCATCTCTGTGAGCCCCACAAATGAGAGGAAACACCATCAGCTGACTTCAGCCCAGCAGTGGAAATAAGAACAGCCAACACGCATTGTTATTTCCCTTCTGAAGGTCATGCCTAGACCAGTGGTGGCAAACCCTTTATGGCAATGGACCAGGATACTTGCGGGACCGTCTTCTGCCTCATGAATCCCAGCGACTGGTTAGGGCACATAGGGTTGGCCTCCTACGAGTCCCGTCTGTTAGACAATGTCATCTGGCGGGGCCTAGGGCAAGGGCCTTCTCCGTTGCTGCCCCAGCCCTCTGGAACCAACTTCCCTCAGAGGTTCGTACTGCTCCTTCCCTCCTAGCTTTCCGGAAACTGCTGAAGACGCATCTATGCCGACAGGCTTGGGGCGTATGAGCTGTGCTCTGCCCCTGGGCCCTAAGAGTGTCCCTCCATCAGCGACTGTGAGCTGATTGTGTTTGTATGTTGTGTGAATGCACTTAATTTTTAAATTTTTTTATTGTATTGTTGTTGTGAGCTACCCTGGATCTTAGGAGAAGGGCGGCATACAAATTTGAATAATAAATAATAAATAAAATAATAAACCTATGGCACGGGTGCCAGAGGCGACACTCAGAGCCCTCTCTGTGGGCATGTGTGCCATCACCCCAGTCCTATGCCTTCAACTGGGTTTTATAAAACCTTTTCACTTTAGGCCTCCAGCACCATGTTAAAAAAAAAGGTTCAATCAATCAGTCAATTTTAACTTCTTGTGGGGAAAAAAAAAGATCTTGCAAAGTTGGAATTGATTGATTTAACTTTTTAGTCCCACCCAGTCTGTTGTTACCACCGCAGCCACACCCACCCAATGGGCCACACCCAGCACCCTATGATGCATAAGTGGGTTTTGGGTTGAGTTTGGGCACTCGGTCTCTAAAAGGTTCACTATCAGTGAAATCACAGAGAGGAGTGATTTGACTTCTCTGGAAATATGAGAAGATGTGCTTGGATCCACAGTTTTGGAAAACATATCCAGGCAATACACAACCGCAATTGTGCCCAAAGGTTATGTTGCTAAGTGAAACATTTGTTAAGTGATTTTTGTCCCGTTTTATGACCTTTCTTGCCAAAGTTATTAAGTCAGTCTCTGCAGTTGTTAAGTTAGGCACACTGTTGCTAAGTGAATCTCGCTTCCCCTGTTGGTGTCACGGTTCCCACAGATGAAACTCTTCAAAAGAACTTTGAAGCAATGTTTACCTTAAAGAATCTTTATTTGAGTAGCATGGCATCGGCACTAACACAATTGAAGGCAAAAACTGGGTTCCCCACCTCTGAGCACATAGTATCAAAACACAATTCCCTCCTCTAATTAACAGTCATAAATCACATTCCCCAATTAGCTTGAATTAGCTGGGCTTCCTCTCCAGCTCTCCAGCTGCCCAAATCTTTATCAGCTCTGGGCTCAATAACCTTGATTCTCGTGCTAGGTTTAGTGTTGTTATGTCTAGTTGGACTCTCATTCACATCCCCCCTCCCAGCATCATCTAACTCTAAAAGCAAAAGGGAAAAAGATGGCTACATTTCCATCTGTTCTCAATGCAAAACATCTGAGGTTAGCAGCATTGACAAATACCTCTAACATCAACCATCAATATCTGTCTATCCCAGGTCCTTGGGAAGGACCCGATAGTGAACAAAAATGCCAGGTCCGATTTGAACTGTGCGATGAACAAAAGTGACCAATTCTCTTCCAACAGAGGTCTTCAAACAAAGGCTAGGTGGTCATTTATCAGAGACACTCTTCTTGGACTCTTTCAGCCAATTATTCCTAGTTTGAAATGTGGGCTTTCCCTCCAGCTCTCCAGCGTGCCAATCCTTTATCATCTCCTATTTCAATAACCTTGGGTCTCACACTAGGTTCAGTGTTGTTATGTCTAGCTAGACTCTCATGCACATTCCTCCCCCCTCCACAGCATCATCTGACTCTAAAAGCAAAAGAAGAAAATGGTTGCATCTCCATGTGTTGTCAATGCAAAAACATCCAATGTTAGCAGCGTTGACAGTTGACTTTGTTTGTCAGAAGGTAGTGAAAGGGGAATCACGTGATCTCTGGGACACTGTGACCATCATAAATATGAATCAGTTGCTGAGCATCCAAATTTTGATCACGTGACCATGGGGATGCTGCAACGGTCATAAGTGTGAAAAATGGTCCTAAGTCACTTTTTTAAGTGCCGTTGGGACTTTGAGTGGTCATGAAATGAACTGTTACAAGTCAAGGAATACCTGTGTCCGGTGAAATCAATCGACACAACTTGATTCCTAGAACATGAACAAAAGAACAACTAGAGCATAGCAAATAAAGAAATAGTATTTTAAGTACAGAGAATGAAAGGGATGGAATCCAGATCACGTGAAGGGTTAATATCACTTTACAAGGCCTTGGGAAGACCACACTTGGAATGCTGCATCCAGTTTTGGTCACCACCATGCAAAAAAGATGTTGAGACTCTAGAAAGAGTGCAGAGAAGAGCAACAAAGCGAATCAGGGGACTGGATGCCAAAACGTATAAGGAACAGTTGCTGGAATTGAGTATGTCCAGTTTAATGAAGAGAAGGACGAGGGGTGACAGGATAGCAGTCTTCCAATATCTCAGGGGCTGCCCCAAAGAAGAGGGGGTCAAGCTGTTCTCCAAAGCACCTGAAGGCAGGACGAGAAGCAATGGATGGAAACTAATCAAGGAGAGAAGCAACCTAGAACTAAGGAGAAATTTCCTGACAGTGAGAACAATTAATCAGTGGAACAACCTGCCTCCAGAAGTCATGAATGCTCCAACACTGGAGGTTTTTAAGAAGAGACTGGACAGCCATTTGCTTGGAATGGTATAAGGTTTCCTGCCTGAGCAGGGGGTTGGACTAGACGACCTCCAAGAGCAGATTAAGGACTGATTACACATAATCAACACATCATTCTCTCCAATCCTTCTTTCCTTGATTTATGAAATGATTTTATGCTTGTGGAAGAAACATGGGAGAAATAGAATAAGAGTTGGAAGGGACCTTGGAGGTCTTCTAGTCCAACCCCCTGCTCAGGCAGGAAACCTTATGCCATTTCAGACAAACGGTTATCCAATCTCTTCTTAAAAATAGAAGGAAGTGGAAGCCCAGCATACTCACCAAAGGACATTTGAAAGACGAAAGGAGACGATTGTCTGAACATGATTCTTTGATTGTGTCCATTCTCCTAAATTTAGGACAGCGCATCCATTCGATTGTTAACATATGTCTTCCCTCCTGACACCATCTCAAGTTAAAGCTGTCAAGAAGAAAATAGTGGTATACTTAGTTGGAATCAAGATTTGTATACCTTGAAGCCTTGCGATTTCAAAGCCAGATTAAGCCCAGATGATGCATTTTCTTCTCCACAAATTTACTGTCTAGTTCCCACCAACTGGAAGACAAATCTTCTGATTCAACGATTCCAAATGTTACGGAGTGGTATATAGACCAGGTGATCAATAGATCGAATAGGCCAGTTGATGGATCTCTAGCGGAAGTTTACAATATGGAGCTAAATCATGGTTGATGCACTCAGTTTTGTTGTGGAATTAATCAGGAGAATAGAATGGAATAGAATAGAATAGAATAGAATAGAATAGAATAGAATAGAATAGAATAGAATAGAATAGAATAGAATAGAATAGAATAGAATAGAATAGAATAGAATAGAAGCTGGAAAGGACCTTGGAGTTCTTCTAGTCCAACCACCTGCGCAGGAAGGAAACCCTATTCCTTCCTTCCTTCCTTCCTTCCTTCCTTCCTTCCTTCCTTCCTTCCTTCCTTCCTTCCTTCCTTCCTTCCTTCCTTCCTTCCTTCCTTCCTTCCTTCCATAGAATAGAGTAGAGTAGAGTAGAGTAGAGTAGAGTAGAGTAGAGTAGAGTAGAGTAGAGTAGAGTAGAGTAGAGTAGAATAGAATAGAATAGAATAGAATAGAATAGAATAGAATAGAATGTCAAAGTTGGAGGACATCTAGTCCAACCCCCTGCTCAGA
The DNA here is from genome assembly GCA_034064705.1 of Bothrops alternatus. Lineage (NCBI taxonomy): Eukaryota > Metazoa > Chordata > Lepidosauria > Squamata > Viperidae > Bothrops > Bothrops alternatus. The sequence goes on from JARGCV010000705.1 coordinate 94,379, forward strand.
GAGGAAATCCCATAAACCATTTCACACAAATGGTTGTCCAGTCTCTTTTTCAAGGCTTCCAGTGTTGGAGCATTCACAGCTTCTGGAGGCAGGTTGTTCCACTGGTTAATTGTTTTAACTGTCAGGTAATTTCTCCTTAGTTCTAGATTGCTTCTCTCCTTCATCAGTTTCCATCGGTTGCTTCTTGTCCAGCCTTCTTGCCCTTTGGAGAATTGGTTGACTATATGCAATAATATGGAATATGCAATAATTTACGCCAACACGTAGGTATCAATTCTTCTTCTGTCAGCCCATTTTAGTGTCCAGCTCTAATTTGCACCCCATCTTTATTGTTGTTCCTATAGGTAGTCCTTATTATTATTATTATTATTTATTAAATTTCTATGCCGCCCTATTCCGGGAACTCAGGGCGGCTTACAGCATAAATAGAAATCCAATACAAACTAAATAGTACATTTATAAAAATAAATATATAAAAAGAAGAACCCCTAAATTAAGAGCCATTCATTCAGCAAACATACACACAGACATACACTGGCTTGACTTATGATCAAAATTGGAGCCAGACTTTCCATTGCTAAGCAAGGTTGTGGTTAATTGAGGCATGTCCAATGTTGTGATCTTTTTACACCCAAGTTGTTAGGCAAATCTGAGCGGATCAAGGTTGACTCAGCCTTCCATCTTTCTGAGGTGGGTAAAATGAGGACCCAGATTCTTGGGGGGGGGAATGGTAACATTTGTAAACCACCCAGAAAATGGTGTAAAGCTCTATGGAACAGTATATCAGCCTAAGTGTGTTTGCTACTACTACTGCTACAGCTACAGCTACTGTTATTGCTATTCCTTCCTTCCTTCCTTCCTTCCTTCCTTCCTTCCTTCCTTCCTTCCTTCCTTCCTTCCTTCCTTCCTTCCTTCCTTCCTTCCTTCCTTCCTTCCTTCCTTCCTTCTTCCCTCTCTGGAGATACAGTAATTAGAATGCAGCATTGCAGGCCAACTCTGCCCACCACCTGGAGTTCAATCCTGATGAGCTTAAAGTTGACTCAGCCTTTCATCCTTCCAAGGTCGGTAAAATAAGGACCTAGATTGTTCGGGGCAAAATGCTGACTCTATAAACCGCTTAGAGAGAGGACTGTAAATCACTGTGAAGCGGTATATAAGTTTAAGTGCTTTTGCTTTAGATAGATAGATAGATAGATAGGTAGGTAGGTAGGTAGGTAGGTAGGTAGGCAGGCAGGCAGGCAGGCAGACAGGCAGGCAGGCAGACAGACAGACAGACAGACAGACAGAGATGAGAGATAGAAAGAGATGGAAATAGACAGAGAGACAGACAGACAGACAGACAGACAGACAGACAGACAGACCTGGTGGCACAGTGGTTAGAATGGAATACTGTAGGCTGACTCTGCCCACTGCCTGGAGTTCGATCCTGACTGGCTCAAGGTTGACTCAACCTTCCATCCTTCCGAGGTCGGTAAAATGAGGACCCAGATTGTTGGGGACAACAGGCTGACTCTGTAAATCGAGGGTCTGTAAAACACTGCGAAGCGGTAGATAAGTCTAAGGTGTTTTGCTATGGCTAAATCACTGCAGTCTTTAGCAGAATCACTGGGTCGTTCAGCAAATCTGCTTTCCCCTGTTGACTTCTTCTGTATTTTACAACAGAGTTTTCTGATCTTTCTGGTTTTGCGAACCAATGGGTGGGAGGAGAGGGGGTGGTTCTGCACAAGAATCCGGCAAGCGCTCATGCTGCTCCATTTGTGTGAGCGACGTGTACACGCACCTGCCGCTCATGCAAAGGGAGCACACGTGCACGTGCTCGCCCACTGCTCGTGCAAGTGGGGATGTTAGGGTGTGTGCGCTCACCCGCCATTTCCTTGTCCTGGTTGCAAACTTCTCATGGCTCACTAGTGGGCTGCAGCCCAGAGGTTGGAGACCCCTGTTTTAGAAGATTTATTTATTTATTTGTTTAGATTCCTATGCCGCCTTATTCCAAGAACTCAGGGCGGCTCACAACATGGATACAACATGTAGAAATCTAGAATTAAAATACATTGTAAAAAACCCGTTAATTAAAAACCAATCATCCAAAACAGACATGCAAACATACATACACTGGCTGGGGCAAGGTGTTAACTGCCCCAGGCCTGTCGGCAAAGATGTGTCTTAAGTAATTTGCGAAAGGCGGAGAGGGTGGGGGCAGTATGGATCTCCGGGGGGAGTTGGTTCCAGAGGGCCGGGGCCGCAACAGAGAAGGCCCTTCCCCTAGGCCCCGCCAGGTGACACTGTCTGGCTGACGGGACCTGGAGAAGGCCGACTCTGTGGGCCCTAACCGGCCGCTGGGATTCATGAGGCAGCAGACGGTCCCGTAAGTAATCTGGTCCGATGCCATGTAGAGCTTTATAGGTCATAACCAACCCTTTGAATTGTGTTCGGAGACCAATTGGCAGCCAATGCATCTCGCGGAGTGATGTTGAAATGTGGGCATTTCTAGGTAGGCCCAATACTGCTCGCGCGGCTGCATTCTGCATTCTGCATTACCTGAAGTCTCCAAACGTTTTTCAAAGATGGCGCATAGAAGTAACCGCCTTCATTCACATGCTGTTTCTGTTCCGTCTATGACCTGAGCAGCCCTGAGGAGACAATCGTTTGACTTTATCCCTCTCTGCAGAGAGGGAGGATTGATTGCAAATAATAAAAGAACATGAATGTTATAGCTTTCATAAAGCCACCATCGAGACACAAGCATAGATGGCATATTAATAAGAACAGCTTACAGCCGGTCATGTCCTTCTGATAGCAAAGAATTGGCTTTAGTGCTTCCACTTTTGAAGGATGGTGAAGAATTATTTGAGAGAGTGTCAGAGGAAGTGCACTAGGCATTCTTGACTTGTGTTTTTTTCCTCCCCTCAAATATATCCTATGGCAGGGCTGTTCAACCTTTTCACCCATTGTACCACTTTTAGGAGATGGCAACATCCGCGTACCACCAGTTGCCTAGCAAGGTGTCAAAAATTTGATGACCAAAAAAAAAAAGGGGAAAAAAGTGATGAAGTACAGGTAGTCCTCAACTTACAACAGTTTGCTTAGTGACTGTCCGAAGTTACAATGGCATTGAAAAAAGTGCCCCCCAAGCCACAGCCGAGCAAGACACCTGCCTGCCCACTCAGTGGCGCTCTTCCTCCTGTTGGAGGTTTCCATTGTTGTGGGCATTTCTGTTGAGGATTGGGAATGGGGGTGGGGTGAGGGGTGTTTGGTTTTTATCCCCCCCTGTCTGCTGGGTGGTTGCAGCAGGTTTTGGTCACTTCACAAGACCCTGGGACATTGTGACCGTCATAAATATGAATCAGTTGCCAAGTATCTGAATGTAAATCACAAGACCCTGGAGGTGCTGCAACATCCCAGCTGATTGGTGCTTCTTCTGGGCTCAGCAGAAGCACCAGGATCAGTGCCGCTTTCCAGCTGATTGGTGCTTCTTCTGTGCTCAGCAGAAGCACCAGGATCAGTGCCGCTTTCCAGCTGATTGGTGCGTCTTCTGGGCTCAGCAGAAGCACCAGGATCAGCGCTGAGCTCCAGCTGGAGCCTGGCGCTGATCCTGGCACTTCTGCTGAGCCTTGACAGCCCTGCAGCTCCAGCCATCTCTCGCTCAGGCTTGTGTGGTGCTGCCACCAGTTCAGCTCATTCCCCTCCCCCACTACCACTTTTCTAGGATGGTTGCATACCACCTGCCAGGTGCCAATGTACCACAGGTAGTACCCGTACCACTGGTTGAAAAGTCCTGTCTTATGGCACTGAAAATTTATGAAGCAAAGGACCTAAATCAAATACTAGATGGAGCTCAAGCCTGCCCAGAGAAAGATTTGGGGTATCTGGAGATGATCTAGTTTATATTTCTCAGAACCTGTTTTTTTTAATCTTGCAAGCTTTAGAATCAAGTTCTTCCTGGGTTTGGAGCCTGGGTTAACATCACTGGTGGGATTCAAATATGTGAACAACCGGTGCTCTGTGTGGATGCCGCTTCCGGAAGTCCATTCTGGGCCTGGGCAACAAAAAATTAGCTACCGGTTCTGCCAAAGTGGTGGGAACCGGTTGAATCTCACCACTGGTTAACATCAACTAAAGTCAAACTGCCTTAACTGTTGGCTGAAGTTAATTCAATCTGGGTTGCTGGTATTTCTGGTTTTAAAAGATCCTGGAGACCAGTAACTGAAGCTGAACAGATTCATTGCAGGTGTACTGCCCAATCACAGCTTCCCTAGTTTTTTTTGTTCGTGTCTTTGAATCATTCTTGATATTTGGAAATTGCTTGGAAAAATCCATACAGGTTTGGGGCAAGATGTAGGACAAGGTCAGGCAGCACCTGGGGTCAGCGTCAAAAGAGCAATCAGCTTAGACTTCTTTCATTCCCACAAATGGTCTAAATTTATAAAGCCCTAGTAAGACCACACCTCAAATACTGCAGCCAATTTTTGTCATCATATCACAAAAAAGTTGTTGAGAGTCTGGAAAAATTTCAGCGAAGAGCAACTAAGATGATCCAAGGCCTGGAGACCAAAACGTACGAAGAACGGCTGTGGGACTTGGGTCTGGCCAGTCTAAAGAAAAGAAGAAATAAGGGAGACATGATAGCAGTGTTTCAGTATCTTAGGGGCTGCCACAAGGCAGAGGGGGACAGGTTGTTCACCAGAGCACCAGAGGGAAGGACGAGAAACAACGGTTGGAAACTGATCAAGGAGAGAAGCTACCTGGAAATAAGGAGAAACTTCCTGACAGTGAGGACAATCAACCAGTGGAACAGCTTGCCTCCAGAAATCGTGGGCGCTCCATCGCTGGAAGTTTTTAAAAAGAGACTGGACAATCACCTGTCTGAGATGATAGAGGTCCTCCTGCTTGAGCAGGGGGCTGGACTAGAAGACCTCCAAAGTCCCTTCCAGCTCTACTCTATACTATTTAAATCCAACTCTTCTTCAGTTCTGTTGACTCCTATCTACTACCAATTTAGTGCTGCCTGCTAGTTGATTAGATTGTTGTATATACGCAGGAAGAATATGTTATCTTAACTGGAGCTTAACATGTGATTCTCATTCTTCACACCCCACGTAAGATTTTTTTCATGCCCACCTCAGCTCTGAGGTTGAACAGGATAGATAAAGATCTTCTTATTCATCTTCAGTGAGACGACAAAATGCAGTTTTGAAATCCTTGGCTATTCAAGTACTAGAAGTGTTTGATATATTTTGTGGGGGGAATGTATTAGATAGAAGAGGAAGGAGTATTAGATATATTTGTTACCTCGAGTCTGGAGGCAGCAAATATATCTCGAGAAGTGAAACATTCTCAAGGGAAAAAAACAACAACAAGAAAGTCCAGTTGTCTTTTGGAAACGCACCTTTGAAAATGAGTTTGTTCGTTTCATTTCTCATTTATGGGTACTTCTTGAGCCTCTCCATGGGGGGGGGGAGTAAATTGTGACAGCTGTGAAACAGATTGGTCACATGACCAACTCAATTTTACACTCTTTTTTTTGTGGTGACTGTTAAGAAAACACAACCGTTTGTATAAATAGGAATAGCAGTAGCACCTAGACTTCTATACCACTTCACAGTGCTTTACAACCTTCTCTAAGCAGTTCACAGAGTCAGCATATTGTCCCCAACAATCTGGGTCCTCATTTTACTGACCTCAGAAAGATGGAAGGCATGAGTCAACCTTCAGCCAGTCAGGATAGGACATCACCTATCTCCCGTCTACAACGCCGTCCCATCAACAGTCCCAAGAAGGCTCCACACCCATTTGCACCACTCGGGTGACCCAGAGGACACAGATCAAACCTCCAGGTGGCCTCAGTGACTCTCTAAAAGAAGGCGAATGGCCAGCTGTCTGCAAGGAGTATAAATACTTCCATTTCCCCCCCCCACCATCCAGTCAGAGCTGAAGAAGCTTCATGGGATGAGAAGGGAAATGTCTTCAAGGAAAAAGTCCAGTTGCCTCCCGAAGAAGCGCCTTTGGGACAAGATCAGAAGAAGTGGAGAGGCCTGGCCCAGAGAATTCCTAAGAGTTGGACTTGACTGAATGGATAATATCATTATCATCATCATCATCATCACCTCTCTGAGATGGTATAGGTTCTCCTGCTTGAGCAGGGGGCTGGACTAGAAGACCTCCAAGGTCCCTTCCAGCTCTATTCTATTCTATTCTATTCTATTCTATTCTATTCTATTCTATTCTATTCTATTCTATTCTATTCTATTCTATTCTATCCCATAATTCTATTCTATCCCATAATTCTATTCTATTCTATTCTATTCTATTCTATCCCATAATTCTATTCTATTCTATTCTATTCTATTCTATTCTATTCTATTCTATTCTATTCTATTCTATTCTATTCTATTCTATTCTATTCTATCCCATAATTCTATTCTATCCCATAATTCTATTCTATTCTATTCTATTCTATCCCATAATTCTATTCTATTCTATTCTATCCCATAATTCTATTCTATTCTATTCTATTCTATTCTATTCTATTCTATTCTATTCTATTCTATTCTATTCTATTCTATTCTATTCTATTCTATTCTATTCCATTCCATTCCATTCCATTCCATTCCATTCTATTTTGAATTCTATTCTGTTTTGTTCTGTTCTGTTCTATTCTTCTTGTTGTTAGTTGTGAAGTTGTGTCCAACCCATCGCAACCCCATGGACAAGGTTCCTCCAGGCCTTCCTGTCCTCTACCATCTTCTGAATTCCATTTAAGCTCACGCCTCCTGCTTCAGTAACTCCATCCAGCCATCTCATTCTCTGTCATCCCCTTCTTCTATTGCCCTCAATCTTTCCCAGCATTAGGCTCTTCTCCAGTGAGTCCTTCCTTCTCATTAGGTGGCCTACTCTACTCTACTCTACTCTACTCTACTCTACTCTACTCTACTCTACTCTACTCTACTCTACTCTATCATATCTTACCCACCATCAACAAATTATCTCCAGCACTCTGTATACCAGGTTTAGCTAAAATTTCTTCCTGATTTTCTCAATGGTGTCTTTAATTCTCAAATTATTTGCACAGCTATTGCTTTCACCAATCAAGCCCATCCATGTCCCTTGATCAAATTCAGCCTGACTGACTGGCACCCACCCAACACGTCATCTCTCCCCAAAGGCAACTTTCGACATGGTAAGTTTATGATCATCCAGAGTAGGACCAATCAATAGTTCTAAATCAGCTAGTAATTACAGCAGGGAATAATACATACAGATCCCCTTCGTCACTGAAGATTGTTGGGAGATAATGAACATCTTCTTTTTTATCATGTAGATGATGCTATTGGTATCAAAGAAAATGAAAGGAAGAGCGTGAAATATTTCCGCTTAGGGAAAAGAGGTTCTTTTCACAAGAACAGAATGTGGTACTCAGGGACTCAATTGTTTATTAATACAGAAGGCAACAATGACTGATAAACACCAGGAGGAGACATGAAAGAGATTGGAGACCCTGACAAAAATTTCATTGGGAAGCTTTTATTCCTTCATCAGATTAAAAATTTCTCCAGATTTCAGCTTCAGCTGAAGGTCATTTACTTATTCCATTTTATAAGATACAGGAGGACCTGGACAGGCTTGAACACTGGGTGCTATCTAACAAAATAAAATTCAAGGGTGAAAAAAGTAAGGTTCTACATTTAGGCAAGAGAAACCAATGTACAGGTATAGTGTAGGAGGTAGTACCTTGCTCAATAGTAGTAACTGTGAGAGGGATCTTGGAGTCCTGGTGGAAAATCTCTTCAATAGGAGCCAGCCGTGTGTTGCAGCTGCCAAAAAAGGCCAACACAGTGCTAGGCTGCATTAACAGAGGGACAGAATCAAGATCACGTGAAGGGTTAATATCACTTTACAAGGCCTTGGTAAGGCCACACTTGGAATCCGGCATCCAGTTTTGGTCACCACGATGTAAAAAAGATGTTGAGACTCTAGAAAGAGTGCAGAGAAGAGCAACAAAGATGATTAGGGGACTGGAAGCTAAAACATATAAGGAACGGTTGCTGGAATTGGGTATGTCTACTTTAATGAAGAGAAGGACGAGGGGGGACATGATAGCAGTGTTCCAATATCTCAGGGGCTGCCCCAAAGAAGAGGGAGTCAAGCTATTCTCCAAAGCCCCTGAAGGCAGGACAAGAAGCAATGGATGGAAACTCATCAAGGAGAGAAGCAACCCAGAACTAAGGAGAAACTTCTTGACAGTGGAACAATTAACCAGTGGAACCACCTGCCTCCAGAAGCGGTGAATGCTCCAACCCTGGAAGTTTTTAAGAAGAGACTGGACAACCACTTGTCTAAATGGTACAGTTTCTCCGGCTTGAGCAGGGGGTTGGACTAGATCAGGGCTTTTCAACCTTTTCACCCATTGTACCAGTTTTAGGATACGGCAACATCCGAGTACCACCAGTCACCTAACAAGGTGTCAAAAACTTGATCACCAAAAAAAAAAAAAAAGGAATAAAGTGATAAAGTACAGGTAGTCCTCGACTTACAACAGTTCACTTAGTGACTGTTGAGGTGGTGTTTGGTTTTTATTTCCCCTGCCTGTTGGGTGGTTGCAGCAGGTTTTGGTCCCTTCACATGACCTTGGGACACTGTGACCGTCATAAATATGAATCGGTTGCCAAGCATCTGGATGTAAATCACGAGACCCTGTAGATGCTGCAACATTCCAGCTGATTGGTGCATCTTCTGGGCTCAGCAGAAGCGCCAGGATCAACGCTGAGCTCCAGCTGGAGCCTGGCGCTGATCCTGGTGCTTTCACTGAGCCCTGACAGCCCTGAAGCTCCAGCCGTCTCTCGCTCAGGTTTGTGAAGTGCTGCCACCGGTTCAGCTCATTCCCCTCCCCCACTACCACTTTTCTAGGATGGTCGCATACCACCTGCCAGGTGCCAATGGACCACAGGTAGTACCCGTACTACTGGTTGAAAAGCCCTGGACTAGATGACCTCCAAGATTCTATTCTATTCTATTCTATTCTATTCTATTCTATTCTATTCTATTCTATTCTATTCTATTCTATTCTATTCTATTCTTTCTATTCTATTCTATTCTATTCTATTCCATTCCATTTTCTATTCTATTCTATTCTATTCTATTCTATTCTATTCTATTCTATTCTATTCTATTCTATTCTATTCTATTCTTTCTATTCTATTCTATTCTATTCTATTCCATTCCATTTTCTATTCTATTCTATTCTATTCTATTCTATTCTATTCTATTCTATTCTATTCTATTCTATTCTATTCTATTCTATTCTATTCTATTCTATTCTATTCATTCCATTTTCTATTCTATTCTATTCTATTCTATTCTATTCTATTCTATTCTATTCTATTCTATTCTATTCTATTCTATTCTATTCTATTCTTTCTATTCTATTCTATTCTATTCTATTCCATTCTATTTTCTATTCTATTCTATTCTATTCTATTCTATTCTATTCTATTCTGTTCTGTTCTGTTCTGTTCTGCTCTGTTCTGCTCTGCTCTGCTCTGCTCTGCTCTGCTCTGCTCTAAATGTTCAGGACTCTGCAATTGCCCACATTCACAGTTTCCATCTCCTGTCTTCAGGTTCTTCTTACATTGTGACACCCCTGTTCCCTTCCTTCCTTCTCTTCCTCTTCTTCTTCCTTCCTTCCTTCCTTTCTTTCTTTTTCTTCCTTGTTCCTTCCTTCTTTCTTTCTTTTTTCTTTCCTTTCTTTCTTTCTTTTTTCTTTCTTTTTTCTTTTCTCTTCTTCCTTCTTTCCTTCCTTTTCCCTCCTTCTTCTCCTCCTATTCTTCTTCCTCCCTTTCTTTCTTTCTTTCTTTCTTTCTTTCTTCTCTTCTCTTCTTCCTTCTTTCCTTCCTTCTCCCTCCTTCTTCTCCTCCTCCTCTTCTTCCTCCTCCTTTCTTTCTTTATTTCTTTCTTTTTCTTTCTTTCTTTCTTCTTTCTCTTCCTTCCTTCCTTTTTCATTTCTTTTCTTTCTTTCTTTCTTTCTTTCTTTCTTTCTTTCTTTCTTTCTTTCTTTCTTTCTTTCTTTCTTTCTTTCTTTCTTCTCTTCCTCCTTTCTTCCTCCTTTCCTTCCTTCTCCCTTCTCCTCCTCCTTCTCCTCCTTTTCTTCCTTCCTTCCTTCCTTCCTTTCTTTTCCTTCCTTCCTTCTTCTTTCCTCCCTCCCTCCCTCTCTCCCTCCCTCCCTCCCTTCCTCTTTCTTTCTTTCTTTCTTTCTTTCTTTCTTTCTTTCTTTCTTTCTTTCTTTCTTTCTTTCTTTCTTTCTTTCTTTCTTTCTTTCTTTCTTTCTTTCTTTCTTTCTTTCTTTCTTTCTTTCTTTCTTTCTTTCTTTCTTTCTTTCTTTCTTTCTTTCTGAATCAGCACATCAATTTTACCCCCATCTCCATTTTTGTTTTTCGTCCATTGCACAGTTATGGTTTAGCCATGAAATTTCCATGGAAACATCAGAGATAAGGTGAAAACTTCAATTCTCCTGTGAGATCAAAGGTTACACAGTTCATGTCTCCTGTGAACCGCTGGAGGATAAGTCTTCCAGCTGCTGTCACTTAAGCTAAATCAAGGATATGTGTGCCTCGGGAAAAAGTGTGTGCATATAGGCTTACATATCTGAAGCCATTGCTCAAAGGAGAACACTTGAATTATTGAAAGAAGACCACAAATAGCTGGTTGCTGTTTGGATCCAAAATTGAACAAAAACAACATGATCACAACAACTGTAAAACTAATATTGTTTAATCACCCATTTAAAGGTCGTAAACATCCCCTCCGCCTATGAATCTAGTTTCATAAGATATTTGAAGGCCCATGATGTATCAAACTGCCCAAAATGCAAGCAATCGGACTGTTCAGTGTGTTAAAATTTGTCCGGTGTGAAGAATCAGGGCCACACGTTAAGTTCTTGTTAAGCCGATTTATCGCTCATGCCTATATACAAGAATCTAGACAACTAAAGGTCAGCACTAAATTGGACCTAGACAAGAGTTTATAGAATTCAAAAGAGATTGGACATAGATTGCTTGTGGCAACGTAATGAGTCTAGGCTGATTCCTCTCTTGACTCCACCACCAGGCTCTGCCTCTTTTTTTTTATTTTGATCACATGATCATGAGGATGCTCCAACGGTCATAAGTGTGAAAAAAGCCTCATAAAAAAGTCCCCCTTTTTAGTGTCCTTGTGACTTCAAACCTTCACTAAATGAAAGATTGTACGACGAGGACTACTTGTATATATAAAATTGTAATTGATAAAATGATATATTACATTTTTTTCCTTTGTTGTATCCTGCTTCACTTTTTTTTTTAAAAAAAGCACATTTTGGGTTCCCCCCCCTTCAATGTATTTTTCATTTTTGCAGTTTGTTCTTTCTTTTTTTGTTTCTTTTTGTCATTCTTTTAAAAATTTAAAAAACGAAACAAAGAGTAAAGAGTTAAGGACCTAAGACCGTCATGTAGAAAACGGGAAAATTTTCATTCCCGCCAATTAATTCTCTTCTCGCTGTTGTCTTCCTCTCTTTTTCCTCCACCTAATATTAATCAGAAAGAAGGTGGCAGAGGGGGGGGGCTAGATTCCTAATTACCTATTCATTGATTAAATTTTTATGCTGCCATTCTCAGTGACACAGCAACTCTAAATGGCTTACAAATAATAAAAAAAAAGTTTTAAAAAAGGGTAACACAAAGCAATTAAATTAGAAAAAAAAATTATGTGTGAATTCCAATGTAAATATTTCGCAATTTGGTCCAGCTGTCCAAAATGCTGGCTGCTTCTCAGAAAAAAAAAGGTCAAATTATTTACATTATTTTGAGCATCTAAATTCTACTGATCATGGTAAACTCTATCAGAATTGTTAAGCAATGCTTCTATGTACAGATAATCCTTGACCTATGACTACAACCGAACCCAGAATTTATGTTGCTGCTGTGTTTTTCCCAAAATAAGACCGGGTTTTTATATATATATATATATATATACATACATATATATATATATATATATACATATATATATATATATACATATATATATATATATATATATATATATATATATATATATATATATATATATATATATATATATATATATATATATATATATATATATATATATATATATATATATATATATATATATATATATATATATATATATATATATATATATATATATATATATATATACACATATATATGTACAGATAATCCTTGACCTATGACTACAACCGAACCCAGAATTTATGTTGCTGCTGTGTTTTTCCCAAAATAAGACCGGGTTTTTATATATATATATATATATATACATACATATATATATATATATATATATACATATATATATATATATATACATATATATATATATACATATATATATATATATATGTGTGTGTGTGTGTGTGTGTGTGTGTGTGTGTGTGTGTGTGTGTGTGTGTGTTTTCTGAGGTTTTCGCGGGTGTTTGTATGTAGGTCTTTGGTTCTTCGGGTTTTCTCCCGCGTAGAATTTGAAGTGTCTTGGCAACGTTTCGATGAAATCTCATTCATCATATATATATATATAATACTGGAGGCAATATAATGGAGGCAATATATATATATTGCCTCCAAAAGAGGTACCAGGCTTATTTTTGTAGTAGGCCTTACCTCACCTCTGGCACCACCCAGCCAGTCCACTTCTTCTGGGGCCGAAGTTCTGCAGCTGCATTCGGGCCTGTGTTTTGCAGTCAAGCCTTTCCAGAAGGCCTAAGCAGCTGACTACTGAGCTGTGTCCAGTTCTGGTCACCCCAGTTCAAGGAAGACACTGACAAACTGGAGCAGGTTCAAAGGAGAGCTACCAAGATGGTGAACGGTCTACAAACCATGTCCTATGAGGAACGGTTAAAGGAATTGGGAATGTTTAGTCTACAGAAAAGAAGACTGAGAGGAGACATGATAGCTGTCTACAAATACCTGAAGGGCTGTCACAGTGCAGAGGGATCAGCCCTGTTCTCACTTGCCCAAGGAAGGACTAGAAACAATGGGATGAAACTGCAGGGGAGAAGATTCAGATTGGAGGTTAGAAAAAAATTTCTAACAGTAAGGGTGATCGACCAGTGGAACAGGTTGCCACAGGAGGTGGTGAGCTCCTCTTCGATGGAGGTCTTCAAGCAGAGACTGGACGGCCATCTGTCTGGGATGGTTTAAGGAATCCTGCCTCGAGCAGGGGGTTGGACTCGATGACCCGGGAGGTCCCCTCCAACTCTACGATTCTATGATTCTATGATTCTATGGATTCAATCCATAGCTCGGTGCTCAGCTGCAGATCTCTTGCAGAAGCGAGTTGCGGATTGAATCCATAACTCGGTTCTTGGCTGTAGAGGCCTTCCGGAAAGGCCTCTGACTGAGAAATGCAGGCCTGGCTGCAGAAGAGGCCTCAGAAGAAGAAGTGGGCCGGTGAGGGGAGGCCTGGCTGCAAGATAAGTGGGTGCAGGGTGGGTGGGGCAGCTCCATTCCCCCCATCCACACCCTAGCTTGATTTTTAGATGTGTGCCTCACCCCAAAACTAGGGCTTATTTTTGAAGTAGGGCTTATATTAGGCCCACCCCCAATAATCAAGCTAGGGCTTAATGCTGGTGTAGGCCTTACTTTCGGGAAAACACGGTGGAATGGCTTGTCTTCAGAAGCTGGAGGTGCTCCATCACATATGAACACCTCAAAAGAAGGTTTGATGGGATTACTCTGTCCTGCATCCACCTCTCCCTTCTTTCCGTGTTTGGACATAACGTTGATGTATCTCCATTTGTGGGTGTAGACATGTGTCAGAGATTGGTCCCATCACCTTATCAACCGTTTCCCAACCATACCCGGGAATCCAAATATGGAGAGAAATGATTGCTTCCAGGTGTAACCAACATCACACCCCTTTCTCTGTCCTGGCAAGCAATTAAGCTCAGTCAAGAGTGGCTTCCCGTCGACTTGATAAGCTGACGAGCTTTGATTTGTGCCCCGCGTGGATGGCTCGCCTGTTTACAGCGTAATAATTTTTGTCAGGTTGTAAAAAGGAGCGATCGGGCATTTTGTGATACACGGTGTCGCCTTTTGTTTATTCGTCAATAAAAAGCAGTTAATGGAACTACAAAACTTCCTTGTCAAGTTCTGTCTTGGGGGTTCAGTTCTACAGTACTGTCATCCGATCACTGGCTTCAAGTCTTTTGTTTATGCCCGAATGCCTAATTATAAATCTGTAGATTGGATTTGGCTTTGAGAATATCAAAATTGGTTTGGTTTGATATAGGGGTAGGTACTCCTGGTGCTATTCCCTCTGGTGTAAGCAGGGTTACGGGGAATTCAGAAAAGAAATAGTAGGCTAAAAGACTTAAAAGCATAAGATAAGACAAAGAAATAAGACCTAACCTTATCTCTTCCTGCCTTTCTTTTTTAAAAATACTTGCAAACTATCCTTGTTTCCCATACGTCCATATACTGCTTCATTCCTTGAGGTGATATCTGTTAAGATAAATTAAGCCAATGTCTATTTTGTTCATAAGCCCCATAATATTTCGGGCTCATCCAGGACATAGAAGACATAGAATAGCAAAGTTGGGAGGCCTCTTGGAGGCCATCTAGTCCAACCCCCTGCTCAAGTAGGAGATCCTGTACCATTTCAGGCAAATGGCTATCCAGTCTCTTCTTGAAAGCCTCCAGTGATGGAGCTTCTGAAGACAAGCTCTTCCATTGATTAATTGTTCTGTCAGGAAATTTTCTCCTCCTCCTCCTCCTCCTCCTCCTCCTCCTCCTCCTCCTCCTCCTCCTCCTCCTCCTCCTAATACACTACTATATAACACAATTGGAAGGGACCATGGAGATCTTCTAGTCCAATCCCCTGCTCAGGCAGAAAACCCTATACCATTTCAGAAAATTGCTGTCCAGTCTCTTCTTAAAATACTTGCAAACTATACTTGCGGGACCGTCTTCTGCCTCATGAATCCCAGCGACCGATTAGGGCGTATAGGGTTGGCCTCCTACGAGTCCCGTCTGTTAGACAATGTCATCTGGCGGGGCCTAGGGCAAGGGCCTTCTCCGTTGCTGCCCCAGCCCTCTGGAACCAGCTTCCCTCAGAGGTTCGTACTGCTTCCTCCCTCCTAGCTTTCCGTAAATTGCTGAAGACACATCTATGCTGACAGGCTTGGGGCATATGAGCTGTGCTCTGCCCCTGGGCCCTAGGAAGTTCCCTCCATTGGTGATTGTGAGTTGATAGTGTTTGTATGAATGTAACTAATTTTTAAATTTGTATTGTATTTTTATTGTATTTTATTGTATTTGTTGTAAGCTGCCCTGGGTCCTAGGAGAAGGGCGGCATATAAATTTGACTATAAATAAGTAAAATAAAATAAATAAAAAGAGAAAAATATATACAATTGTGCATTCGTCCATTCTTTCCATAGGTCAATGACCAGTCCTATTCAATATTATTATTACTCGAGACTAAGAGCTAGTTGTTGAGAAGAAACACTGTAGTTACGACGCAAGGGGACATCAAGGAAACCAGGATGGAAATATATTAGTGGACTGTATACACCTTTGTGTGCATCCTGCAAAACGTGCTAGAATTTGTTACCATGGCAATGTTGTGCCCCACCTGGCTACGGGTCTCCCTGCATGAGCTCAGTTTATTTGAACAGGTAGAGTGATCGGGGTGCTGTGACTTTGCAAACAATAATAATAAAGTTGGAAGGGACCTTGGTGGTCTTCTAGTCCAGGGCTTTTCAACCTTTTTACCGATTGTACCACTTTTAGGATATGGCAATATTCGAGTGCCACCTAGCAAGATGTCAAAAACGTGATGACCAAAAAAAAAAAACTGTTCAAAGTTGCAATTGCACTGAAATGACTTATGACCATTTTTCACACTTATGACCATTGCAGCATGCCCAGGGTCATGGGATTTATATTTGGATGCTTGGCAACTGATTCATATTTATAATGATCACAGTGTTCCAGGGTCACGTGATCCCCTTCTGCAACCTTTTGACAAGCAAAGTCAATGGCAGAGCTGCTGGTGGCCAAGTGCTAAGGCGGGACTTCCTTTCCTCCCTCCCTTCCCTGCCTCCCTTTTTCTCATTCCCATCTCCTTCTGAAGGAAGAATTTGAACCCCCCCCATATTTTCCCTCTTCCATATATTGATCAAACAAGGAAAGGCCTCCAGAGACAGACAAGACAAGCTGCTGAGTGAACTAGCTTAAAAAGGCACATTCCCCTTTAAGAGTTAGCTACTGGCTAGAAAGGAAAGTAAGGAGCGCAGCCAGCACTTAAGGAAGAAAAAAAAAGTAAGTACTGGCTGCCGGTTAAGGCAGCCTCCCCAAATGGCTCCATTCATAAGTAAAGGAATGCTGCAGGCAAAATCCATTCAGGAGAAAAATACTTCCAAATCCCTTGCAGAAAAACTTACAGCTAACAATAGCAGAGTAATAGAAGCTAACACACAAGACATCAGCCATCAGCCAAATAGAAATTGCCAAACGCTCCTTAAGAACACAAAGCCCTCATTGCACAAATCCCTGAACTTCAAAGTTCACAAAAGCACATAAGAATCCTTCCACTCTCCATCTCCTTCCCTCCTGCCTCAACTCCAGCCATTGCTGCCTTTTTTCATTCCTCTTGGAGGGTGACCCCTCCCCCGCTGCATTTCTTGCCTGTTTGCTGCTGCCAGCACAGGTGGCTGCCACAGCAGTTGTAGATCGGATCATGGCCAGCCTGCTTCATCATCATCATCATCATCATCATCATCATCATCATCATCATCATCATCATCATCATCTCCTCCTCCTTCTTCTTCTTCTTCTTCTTCTTCTTCTTCTTCTTCTTCTTCTTCTTCTTCTTCTTCTTCTTCTTCTTCTTCTTCTTCTTCTTCTTCTTCTTCTTCTTCTTCTTCTTCTTCTTCTTCTTCTTCTTCTTCTTCTTCTTCTTCGCTGACTCCACCTCCTCCCAAGGCTGCTGCTTTTTTTCTCTCTCTCCCTCTCCTGCCCAAACTGTCTCCTTTTATAGGCTCTCCTGTCTCTGCCCGCCTCCTCCTTTCTCATGGGGGAGGGTGAGCCAGAAGTGAGCCTGGGGCCTTTGCAGCTCCAGAGGACTCTCTCACTGTAATTCCTTCCCTGTGCTGGCTCTTTCCCTCCCCCACTACACTTGGCTAGGCAGGGCTGCGTACCACCTGCCACTCATTAATGTACCACAAGTGGTACGCATAGCACCGGTTGAAAAGCCCTGTTCTAGTCCAACCCCCTGCTCAGGCAGGAAACCCTAAACCACTTCAGACAAATGGCTGCCCAGTAGCTTCTTCTTGAAAGTCTCCAGTGAGGGAGCCCCAAAATATCAAACTACCGGTATGCCTTCAGAGGGTTGGGAGACTTGCTCTGAAGGGACATCTGTCCCATCATTCTGTGGGGTCCTTGGTACTCTGGGAGGTTGGTTGCTTTCCTGACCAAAGTTATGGGGCACCATCAGTGTCAGAAGGGAGTGGCGTTTGCTTTCTGTTGATGTGCTAGTGCCTTGGCCCGTCAGTGTTGGTGAGAGTATTCTTGGTGGGAGACTGAAAAAAAAAGTAAGAAATGCAATGAAATTAACCCTGACAAATCTGGTTATCCTGCTCCGATGCTTTACATAAGGTTTTGGGGGAAAAGAAACATGTAGGAGGAAGGGATGTCACAGTTGGCTCTCCCCGTAGTGTTGGTGGACAAAGTTCTGAGTGCTGTTTAGATTGCGTAGACACGTAACCTAGTTTTCTAACTTTAGAACATCAACTTGGAAAGTTATTTTGAATCCATTATAGAATACAAATTCCTTCCTTCTTTCTCTCCCATCCTCACTTCTTTCTCCCCTTCCTTTCCTCCTCCCTTTTTTCCTCCCTTCCTCTTCTCTTTCATTTCTTCTGCCTCTCCTCCATTCCTATTTCCTCCCTCCCTCCCTTCCTCCCTCCCTCCCTTCCTTCCTTCCTTCTCTCCCATCCTTACTCCCTTTTCAACTTCCTTTCCTCCTCTCTTTTTCATCCCTTCCTCTCCTCTTTCATTTCTTCTGCCTCTCCTCCCTTCATTCCTATTTCCTCCCTCCTCCCTCCCTCCCTCCTTCCCTCCCTCCCTTCCTTCCTTCCTCCCTTCCTTCCTCCCTTCTCTCCCATCCTTACTCCCTTTTCAACTTCCTTTCCTCCTCTCTTTTTCATCCCTTCCTCTTCTCTTTCATTTCTTCTGCCTCTCCTCTCTTCATTCCTATTTCCTCCCTTCCTCCTCCCTCCTTCCCTCCCTCCCTCCTTCCCTTCCTTCCTTCCTTCCTTCCCTCTTTCCCATCCTCTATTCCTCCTCCATCTTCCTTCCCTCCTCCCTTCTTTTCCTCCCTTCCTCTCCTCTTTCCTTTCATCTGCCTCTCCTTCATTCCTATTTCTCCCCTCCCTCCCTTCTGCCTCTATCCCTTCCTCCTCTCTTACTTTTCTCTCTTCCTCTCCTTTTTCCTTCCTTCTGCCTCTCCTTCCCCCATTCCTCCCATTTCCGATCTTCCTCCTTCCTTTCTTTCCTTCCTTCTCTCCCATCCTCCCTCATGTCTCCCTCTCTTCCTTCTCTCCCTTTCTCTCCTCTTTCCTTCCTTCTGCCTCGTCTTCCTTCATTTCTATCTCCTTTTTTTCCTTCCTTCCTCCCTCCCTCCTTCCCTCCCTTTCCTCTCTTTTTTTTTTTTACTTTATTGCCTTATTCCCACCTGAAATAACATAACAACTGTGCCACCGCCACATCCTTCGAAGCTGTAAGCCTCATGGGATCCTCTTTACAAGAGTAAATTAATTATTTAGTGAATGATGGATTACAAGACTAAAAATGCCTTAAGGAGAGGATGAAAGCTGAAGATCTGACTTCCCCGTTTGGCACTAGGAGAGCAGAGGGGGAATTAAAAAAAAAAGCTACTTGTTTCATGGGTCCTGGAAACTAAGTGAAGAATTTAACACTGCATTCCTATTGCTGCAAGGCAGGATTTGATCATCTAGATTTGTCTTTATAAAAATACCCCTGGAGACGGAAAGAAACTCATGAGTTCTCCCCTCTTCTATGATTTCTGGTCTAGTATTCTCAGATCTTCACTCATCACTCAGGCAGAAATTTACCAAATCTGTTTCAAATATTGCATCAGTTAGGAGCAAATTGTTTGTGATGGATATTGGATACTCCACTTAAGGATTAGGTTAGCTTCTCTTTATTTAATTGCCCACTGTAGACAACAGATTTATGGCAAGATATCCCATCCCCCGTTTCTAATGAAATGCCAGCAGCAAATTAGATCAAACCCAGGATGGATGGAAAGTGCAAATACTTTATACACTACTACACTACAAAAAAAGGTGGCTGGCTTCTTTCGTCTTAACACAATAACAGAATAAAAGAGTTAAAAGGGACTTTGGAGGTCTTTTAGTTCAACTCTCTGCTCAAGCAGGAGACCTGTGCCTTTCCAGACCAATACCTGTCCAGTCTCTTCTTAAAAACTTCCACTCCCATTAAAGAACCTTGAAGCTTGACACCAGGAGAGCAAAGGGCTGCAGCTGCCAAAAAAGCCAACACAGTGTTAGGCTGCATTAATAGAGGGATAGAATCAAAATCACGTGAAGTGTTAATACTACTTTACAATGCCTTGGTAAGGCCACACTTGGAATACTGCATCTAGTTTTGGTCACCACGATGAGACACTAGAAAGAGTGCAGAGAAGAGCAACAAAGATGATTAGAGGACTGGAGGCTAAAGCATATAAGGAACGGCTGCTGGAATTGGGGATGTCTAGTTTAATGAAGAGAAGGATGAAGGGGGACATGATAGCAGTCTTCCAGTATCTCAGGGGCTGCCACAAAGAAGAGGGAGTCAAGCTATTCTCCAAAGCACCTGAAGGCAGGAGAAGAAGCAACAGATGGAAACTAATCGAGGAGAGAAGCAACCTAGAACTAAGAAGAAACTTCCTGACAGTTAGAACAATTAACCAGTGGAACAACCTGCCTCCAGAAGCGGTGAATACTCCAACACTGGAAATTTTTAAGAAGAGACTGGACAGCCATTTGTCCGAAATGTATAGAGTTTCCTGCCTGAGCAGGGGGTTGGACTCGACGACCTCCAAGGTCCCTTCCAACTTTATTATTATTATTATTATTATTATTATTATTATTATTATTATTATTATTATTATTATTATTATTATTATTATTATTATTATTATTATTAGTACTAAAAAAAGTTACTTGCATTATCTTATGTCCACACTTTTGTTCCCAAGAAAATAACAGAATTCCGAATTGAGATGTATTTGAATACATACAGCTCAGATTGATAGTTGGGCTTGATCTCCAAGCTTGACAATTTGGTTGCAAATATTTCATCTCCATTTGGGGGGGGGCATCTTCAGTGCATTTTGAATGGTGCTCCTGTGTCAGAGCACTGGCCTTTAAATACCTTTTTGTCTGATGTAAATTGGTGTGAGTGTTGTTTGTCTGGATGTTGCTGAGTCATGGTCTTTCCTGAATGGAGGGGGAGAACATCAGTTCGCTTTGAATTGGGCTCGTCTGTCAGAGCACTGGCCTTTAAATACCTTTTTGTCTGA